>OVAU01000044.1:0-32898 GCA_900406315.1 Biscutella laevigata subsp. laevigata | reverse complement strand
TTAAATTCAAACTCGCACAACGTGCGGGTCTGCCCCTAGTTGTATATATAATAGGGCCTTTGGCTGTGATCTTGTATCGTCTCTCTCCTAATCTCTCTCTTTTCTCTCTAGAATCTTCTTTAAGTTTCTCACCGGCGAAAAGACGAAGAGAAGCGGAGACACAACGTCGCCGACGACTGGTCAAAACTTCGTGCACCGCGCGGTTTTTTCTTTTCTCCCCTCTTCAGATCCGGTCTCAATTGAGCCAAAGGTGAGAGTCTCACCAGCAGACCCTCTCGTCGGAGGCCTAGCGCATGGATCTTCGTTCAGCTCAGTGGCCGGTGTCTCTGGGTCTCTGCTTCGGCGGAGGCTCCCACTCGTGCTCCGGTGTTTCCTCCTCCTCTTCTGTCTCTCGGTTCAGTTCCGGGATGGAGCCTCCCACTCTCCATCTCCGTCGCATGCAAGGTCTCTTCTTCGCTCCTGGTTTTGCTCACGGCGGCGGGGTCTTGTTGCTCTCCAGATCTGTGTCGATTAGATCTTCAGCCCAGGTTTGTTTGCTCTCCTCTGGTCACCTTCGTCTTCTCCGGGGCCCGTCCGGTTGGGTCCCGTTTCACGGGCTCCGGGCGGAGATGTTTGGTCTTCTTCGGGCGAGCTTCTTCCTGGTTCGTGGCCCTCTGTTCGGCGCTAGGGAATAGCAGTTCTGAGGACTAAGCCTCACGTTCATGACAACTGCTTGAACCGAGGCCTTCTAGGGTTTTCGGTGCGGCGGCGGTTTCTGTTTCCGGCGGTCGGCGGCGGTGAAAGAGATAAGATGAAGACTTGCTAGGGTTAGGTTTTAGGGTTTCTTGGGCCTAGGCCTTTGCTTGTTTTTTTTCCCTGTTTTGGGCTTGGCCCATGTAAATTTGGATCTGGATTGGGTCTTTAATTTTAATGAAAATCATTTAACAAAAAAAAAACATATTGTATATATAATAATAACATATACAATAAAATCTCTATAAATTAATAATGTTGGGATTATGAAAAATTATTAATTTAGAGAGGTATTAATTAATCGATAAATTAATATTTGTTAATTTATAATATAAGTTAATAAATATTAATTTATAGAGTTTTTCAACTTCATAATTTTCTAAGATTTTACTTTTACTAAATTCATAAAGTTTGATTGTATTGTTTATATTCTTTTTAATATTTATACTTTTTTATTTTTGATAATTCATTACGCTTCCTTGTTTATATATATATTTATTATCTACATGTATTTTCTTTATTATTTTTAATAGTTTTATTCATTAAATAGAAGATTTATAGAACTCACATTATTTCATATTTATTTTTTTACATTACGGTTAACAATGAGTATCATATCTTAAGATTTCAATCATATAAAGTGTGCAAAAAAGTTACATGAGTAAACATATAAATAATAATAAAAGTAACTAATTTTTATTCACTAAGGAATTAAAAATGAATTCTAAAAAGATTTCAGCTTAAAAAAGGTACAAAAATAAACAAGTATTTAAATATAATTATTATATATATATATATATATGAAATTTCATATATTTATTAATTTATATTAATATTGAGACCATATTTTATATAGGAATTTCTAAAAAGTTATTATCTTATTATATTATCAAAATTTGCTTATTTTTACATTGGCCCAACTCGAAACCGAAATAATTTATTAATTTATCGTGATTATTAATTTATCGAGTATTAATTTATAGAAGTTCTACTGTATATACTTTCTCTGTTTCACTATCTAATATGTTTTAGAATTTTTATTTTACTTCTTTTTATTTGATTAATAAAAAATTTAAGCAGTTTTTAAGTACGATCCAACTTCAAAAGCTACAATATTATTACGGCAAATATTGTGAGACAAAAAGTCAATATTATGTAACGTAGTTAGTACTCATGAATTAATCTCTCCTTTCATTTTTTATTTATATATGTTCTATAATTTTAATCCTTTACGTATTAAAAGAGAAATAATAAAGGCAAATTTTTTAAAATATATCAAACCCAAAATTTTCTTAATTAATTTATTAAAATAAACTTAGACTAAAATGCTTTTGTTTCATTTATGGTTTGAACCTTTACATATACTCCATTTGTTCCATAATATAAAATATTCCCATAATATAAAATATTTTAGACATTTATACATTTTGTAAGAGAATTATTTATTACACCCAATAATCATTAATGATACAATAAAAATAACCTTTAAAAATTATTTTTAAGTAATATGAAATGAAAAAAAATAGTAGTCTCGTAATTGGTTACGTTTCCAAATTCGAACCTCTTCCACCATTCATGCACCACTTGGAAAGTTTCATACAACTTGAGCCTTTGCTTTAAACAAAGTTCACACACTACATTTCCTTTTTAAACTCTTTTTTATATAATTATAAGATAATTCATGGCGATATTTATAATTTCTAAATATTTGTGATCACAGATATTCTACTTCATTTTGATTAAACGTAGTGGAGTAGTCCTCATCTGATAATATCTTTAAATTTTTTCCAAACCAAGGGTATATTAAACTCATAAATTGTAGTAGCTTTGTAAACTGTCGGTTTGTTAATATAAATCATCCTTCGAGAAAAAAAAAATTAAACTCATAAATTGTAAGAAAAAGTAACGAGAATATAGAGGAAACTTTTGCTTACAAGATATAATATTTTTTTGTTAATTTATTCTTGATAAATTACATCAAATACCATTTTATATTTTATTTTCCAAAATCATAATTATCAAAAACCAAAAAACAAAATTTCTAAATTGCTCTCCTGAGAATAACTTTTATTTGAAGTATTTTCTGGCAATCTCAGAATACTTTTTTGTGTAAAACCAACATGTTATTGTATCAAGCCGCCACGTTGGTCCAAACAATCATACATTGATGAGTTACACATCTAATTTCTTAATTTGTCAAGTTAATTAATGTCAAATTAAAACTCGTATAATAATTAGTTTAAGTGATAGCTATAACAATTATAACATATGTGATATACATATATATATATATATATATGAAAATATTGTATTGTATGTTGTTAATTTTATATGAAAATAGAATTTTAGTTACACAATAAAAAATGGTAAATGTGATTTCATCATAATAACTAAAACATGTTAGTTTTTGATACTTATATATTGAATTTGAGTTTTTGATAAACTAAGAATTTTAACTATGGATTTGTATTTCAGATCATAGCATTTGTTATTTGTATTTTTCTTTATTTTTGAAGATATCTTTGTATTCCGCCGGTTTTGTTTTCAGAGTTGTTACTAAATCATTGTTTTAGTTGTCGTTTTATCATTTTGTATCTGGTTTCAATTGTATATTAATGTTTCTTTTAGTTTAATAAAATATCAGATGACAAAAAATCTATTAGTTTTTTTCAATATTTACAATATATAAGCTATAATAATTACAAATTCTTATATCACTTTGTTGTCTTCCAATGGAGATAAAAGAGAATTTGAATGGTAGAAAATAATGAACAAATAATGTATAAAATAAATAAATAAAACAAAAAGCAAAAGAAGAGGAGAGGAAACATAATGAAAAAAATGTGGCCCTCATGAGCCTCTCCATCTATTCTTCTTTCAATTTTCAGTTTTTTTCTAACTTTTAGTTATCAATCAATTTGCATGCATGCGTCGTAATATAAAATATTAATAATCATTCAAAATATTATATTGTCTTTAGCTGTAAATTTGCATAATTAGTGAAATTAAGGACATCGAGTTAGCATAAAGCATATATTTCTTCTATTCCAATATAAAAAAAATTAGGTTTTTTTTTCCAAAATATAAGATTTTTACACATTATATTGTATTTATTCTTTTTAGAATGAGTTGACTAATCAATTGTATTATTGTAAATAATTTTTTTGTTTTGTTTTTAAATTATTTTTAATATTTCATCAGTGATTATTTTATGTAAGAAATAAATTTCTTTAAAAAGTGTATTTTCTTTTTAAAAAACTATATTATGAATACCATTTTTATTTAAAAAATAAAAATTTCCGGGATTTATATTAACAGAAAGTGGAAGAAATGGAGCCAACGTAAATCATAGGATTCCTTAGAATAAGTTTAACTTCAAAATTAATTATGGAAATTAATATTCATTTTGTCCCTTTATGTAGAATTTTCTAGATTTTTAATTTTGTTCCAAAATATAAGATTTTCACAATTAAAATTTTCTTTTATTGACCAACCAATAACAGTTTAGTAAATATTTTTTTATTTTCTTTTAAGTTATTACTAATATTTTATTAATTATTTTCTAAAAAATGGGACACAGGAATAATAAAGAACAGTGAAAATCCACAAATTTTTGTAATGATGATGTCATGATTGGATTTTCACTCCAAACTTTTTGGGCAAAGCATGGCTTAAATCCAACGTCCATCGTGATTCGTGATGTGCGAGTTTCGTTTTCATGCAAAAAATTGATGTTTTATAATAATAAGATACGAAAATAAAAAAAGTGAAATCAAACATCCATGAAGATAGCGATCACGTCGGCTTTATCAACGAGATCTTATAAAATAAAAGATAAAAATTAAAAAGACATTTTGGAAGATGATATGATAGGATTTGCTATTGCCACTTACTAAAATGCATTATTATTATTTATTTATTTTTAATAAAATGAGACTGTGTCAAATTTCTTCTTCTTTTCTATTTTCATGCCGCCCCTAACATGATTTATAAGGTCGGATAAGAAAATTCAATTCATTTTTATGGTTTGGAATTATATATTCTTTTTGAGGAAAAGATGAGATATGATATTTTTGAATGTGGTCGGCCTAAAGCATAGAAAAATGATATTCTTTGATCGTAACTAAAATTTGTTTTCACTACTTTCACAATTTTGACGGATTTTTGTATGGGTATATATCATTAGAAATTATCAACGAAATTTCGACTATGGTATAATAGTAGATAAAACGTCAAAAATCTGTTGAAATTTCACAAATATTCAGACGAGTCAGTTGTCGATACGGCTTTAAATATTTCAGGCAAAAAACCGACGACAACTAACCATTATAGATTTCAGAGGGAAATGTGATCGTTTTTCCAACGGGTAAATCTTGTCGGAAATCTGTTAGAAATAACAGTTAGAAACATTTTGAAAACACTATATAAGTGATTTCTCTTTCGTTATAAATTCAAAACACAAAACATTCCATACAAATATTTCTCTCCAATTCTTAAAGTTATAATAAAAAAATGTCTTCATAAAACTCCAGTAACTATTTTCGTTCGTGATTAGATAGACCTCATCAAATTCTGAGAGTTGGATAATTTATACAAGAATATGAAAATCTGGAATACGAGAGATTTTATCACTTGCATCAAACTAGGAAACCACTTTGAAAACATGTAAAGTATTATGTCATTGCGATGATGAGGGACGAACGACTTTCTCATTACCCATTTCGAATATCGAAAGATGGATCGATCTTGTCCAACGAACTATCCGGGAAAGTTCTTGACCAAATAGACCTAGAAATAAATTTCATAATTTTGGTGATGTTTAATTCAAATGCTTATAAAAATGTTTCTTATTCAATTCCATCTTTCACCGATTACTTTGGTGAACAATGTGAAGGCTTACACCCATCACTAAGTCGTTAGATATAGAAACGTCGGAAATTTATCGAAAATTTATTGAAGTCTGACAGTTTCCATCGGCATTAACAAATTTTTATTTTTTTTAATTAGAATAGTGCAAAACACTATTGAAATTTGAAACTACAAAAAATAGAGTTTAAATATTTCATATGTAGGAAAAAAGATTTCATATGTAGAAGAAATATATCAATTCTTGAAATTCTATGTTAAACAAAATATATTTGAAATTAATGTATGTACCATTGAAGTTAAAAAAAAAGTTAACCACGTGATGTTTTTTTCTTACTACATGTACCATTGACTTTTACCAGATTCTACCTGTTGGCTTTTGTTTTTGTGATGTGACCATTGTATGTACACTAATTTCTACACGCATTCATGATTGATAATGTATGTACAATTTTCTAATTTTTTTGGTTTATGGATTTCCATTCGTAAGTTACTCAAAATTACAAACTCTTCATCAATGGAAAATAAAATACCACTTCCGACATTTGGGATTTTTATTAAACATTTTATTAGAATTTCTATATAATTTAAATACATAAATTGTAACAATAGTATGTAATTATTACGTATAAGTTAAGACATATTTAATTATTAGTTGGACTGTTGGAGATAATATTATATTGTTTTAATTTAGTATAATCGTTCGCATGATAAACTAATCATTGATTAAGGCTTTCTATCAATGAACATTCCACTGTTCTTGATTAATGGAAAAAAACAAGATAATATCACAACTTTTGTTTCTTATTTTTATTCAATCTTGTTATCTCTTTTTCGAAATACAAAAAAATTAAAGTTTGTTTGTCTTGTTGTACATTATAAGAAGAACATATATGATTTTCTTTGTCTTCCCTAAAATCTATATAACACTTGTCAATTTGGGTAGTCTCATATTTTATTCAATACTTTTAAAATCTATTATAAACAATGAATAATAATATTTGAAAAATTATATATTCATTTGCCAGAACAAAGTAATATAGATGATCAACATATATAGTTCTTTTAACATTATCTTATCTTTTTAATGTTTAATCTTTCACAATTCAAATGATAGACAACCATATTACATATGCATTATCTAGATATCATATCGCTTTTAATTAATGGTTAGGGAATTTCATTTAAAATGAAAAAATCTAAAATAAATAAATAAAAAACGCACTAGTCATCCATTATGGGAAAACGTTTAAAAGATTTCTCGTCTTGTGTGCACTTGGCCGGATACTTTTGTGCACCAATTTTTGTCCCTCTCTTTTTATTTTTCCATATTATTGTTAATAGGAGACAACCCGAACATGCGCAGGTTATATGTTATATTATATAAAATATTTTTAGTTGAATTTCAATTAACTATTTTTATATTCTATTTTATCAATTTTCTTACTATTACAATAATCTATTTTACACATTATTTTTAAATATCTATTTTGTTATTACTTAAATCATCAATCATCTAAGTTTATTTTGTTACCTCTACTTCTATAAATAAATAATTTCTCTAATCATAATAATCTATTATATATTGTAAAAATTATTATTACTTATTTCACATCTACTATCTAATTTCAAATATTGTAATATATTTTAAATTTCTTAATTTTGATTTAAAGTTTGTATTTCCACATAAATTTTATTTATTATATAATTTTATAATTCTTCATCTCTTTATGTGGTTTGAAGATTATTTTTTTAATAATAATTTTAGTTTTTGTTCTTCACTTGTGAATCTTAACCAATATTTTCTCATAAGATGAGAAATTTCTTATCGTATACTATGATTATTAATTATAAGTAAGATTTTATGTTATTTTTCAAAATTTATTATTTCACATTTGGCGTGTGTCAAAATTATATTTTAGTTTTTTGATTATCAAAATTATTATTTTATGATTCTCAAAATTATATGTTAATTTTACAATTATCAAAATTAAAAGTCTTATTATGATTCTTGAAGTTATATGTGTTTATTATTATAAAACAACCAATCATATATAGATTACAATAAAAAAATATAAGTGTATAAATATCAAAACTACGTCATTTTGATAAAAAAATACAATTAAACAAAAATGAGATAAGAAAATTGAAATCATGACATCTATACACTACACTACATACACTTAACCAATGTGCCACATTTAATTCTGTGTTAAATTTTATACTATCAATCACTAAAATTCTTTCTTGTGTTGTCCTATTTCAATATAACTCTCTAATCAAAGTTCTTATTTTTCCGTAGAGTTTTACAGAATAATAACCATGTTATTATTTTGAATATTATGACGCAAATTTGAATAATTTCACCGAAGATATTAATCATACCAAAAGAGTCATTGTATTCCTCATGAGTTATATTTCACATGCAATTTAAAATTTACTGATCAGTTTATCATATACTGAATACTTCTAAAATTATTTATTTATCACAAGAAGAGATTGCAAATAACCTCATCAAATCGTAGTCAATCCGCAAAACTATGTAGTTTTGAGAAAATACCAAAATAAACAAAAAAAGATCTCATGACCTTTATTCTACAAACTTATACTTTAACCACTATACCACATTAAAATGTTTATTAAAGTTTATATTATCAATAATATAATTATATTTTTTTAAGAAAGGGGTGTCACATGTCAAGTTAGGAGAGCACATCTTTCTCCTTTTATATAGTAGATCATACTAGGGAAATGCTAGGCTCGCGCGTTGCGCGAGATAGTAAAAAATACACTCGATAAATTTTAAATAATTGATCAAATATTTCTGCTAAAATTTATTATTAATCAATTTTAGTAATAAAAAATACACTCGATAATTTTTAATCATGATTTTTTAAAAAAACCAATACATTGCTTTGAATATCAATTTATAGAAAGTATGAGTTTTATAACATTTAATTCAAATTTTGAAAATTTAAGTTTTAGGGATTTATGTTACATACTGAATTTATATATTAAATATTCAAACATGTTACCGTAATTAGTGATTGTTTTACCAAGAAAAAAGTACACAAATTTGAGAAAAACTAAATAAATGAAAATAAATATATATTTTCAATGGGAATGGAACACATGTCACTCTCCTATCAATCCACAACAAAAAAACTCAGAACCTTCAAGTTAGATGAGATAATCTTATAAAAATAAAATGTGTTTATGTTTATGTTTCAAACCTTAAAGTTAACCAATAATTCTAATTAATTTGAATTTTGAATAGAAGCTTTAAAGACTTAGGTTACATATTGGTTTGAAATTAATAATTATGAGCTTTAAATATAATAAATTACGATTTTGAATGGAACCTTCAAAGATGTATGTATGTTAAAATGAGTTTTAATATAATTAATTAGACTTAATGAATATTCAAAAATTACTTTTAGTTTATTTATTTAATTCTAACATAAAATTTTATGGTTATGCGTATTATTTATTAAGATTTTTAATTTATTAAAGCTCATTTTAGTTACCAAAACATTTTAGTAGAGTCTTTAAAGACTTAGATTATATATTAGTTTAGAAATTAATAATTGTGAACTTTAAAATATAATTAAATATAATTTTGAATAGAAGATTTGAAGATGTATGTTACATATTGTGAAGAATTAGTGGTCATGAGTTTTAAATAGAATTAATGGTCATTTGAAAGACTTATGTTACATTTTGGTTTTGAAACTAATAATTGTGAGCTTTAAATATAATTAAATATAATTTTGAATATGAGATTTGAAGATATATTTTACATTTTGTGAAGAATGGTCATGAGTTTTGAATAGAATTAATGAGTTTAGTTTAAATAGAATTAATGGTCATTTAAAGGTCATTTAAGATACTTATGTTACATTTTGGTTTTGAAACTAATAATTGCCAGTTTTAAATACAATTAAATATAATTTTGAATAAAAGATTTGAAGGTGTATGTTATATATTGTAAAGAATTGGTGGTCATGAGTTTTAAATATAATTAATTAGTTTAAATAGAATTAATGAGACATAATAATTTTAAATAGAATTAATGAGACCTAATAAATATTAAAAAATTATTTATAACTTTTAATTATATAATTAAGTTTTAGCAACCAATCATAGGTTGATAAATGTCAAACTCTAAGATGAAAAACCTTACTTTATAATATAGATATATATTTAAAATCTACTTAAAATCCTTTATTAAATGTATCAATTATTTCCATAAAGTTTGGACTAAAATAAAACTATAACTTGTAACATGAAACTACATTAAAGCAAAGAAATTGGGAAAAAACTATTACAAAAATCAATATGCATAACAGGAAACAAATGAAAAAAATAAAATGCATGGTGAAAAAAAGTTGTGCCCCAATATGAAACTAATGAGTCGCGTTATGTTTTTGTTTCAGATTCTTCGAGTATAATTTGGGTCTTTCGTTTCCTATTGAAAATGAATTAAAACACATTAGATTCCTAGAGAATATATTTTATTATCTTATATTCATAAAAAATTATAGTTCAAATTTCACCTAGTTGTTCACAACCTCGTCAGGAATTGATTTTAGGAGACTGATTTTCCATTTTCGATTTACTAGATTCACATAGCATGCGTTTTCATCATAAAAACAGAAATAATGACATAAATTAAGTATATAATATAATTTAAATTAATGAAATGATAAATACTATCAATTGAAACCATATTTTATTTGTTGTTGGAGGCAAAACTATTTCAAGAACCGAGAAACTTTGGTGTTTAGCCGTGAAATTATACTTGGAAATTTTCACATTAAATATAAAAACTCTCCCAACTAAATCTTGAAGAACTTGGGGGATCATGCTTGCATTGTCACTATTCTGAGATATATCATATTTCATTAAAAGTTAATTAGATAAATATGAGAAAGAAATATTAATAGCTTTTAAATTACTAATATTTCCAACAAAAAATTTCACTCTCCTGTCAATCCCCAAATAAAAACTTACTTTATAGAAACTTAAAGTTAGATGAGATAATCTTTTAAAAATAAAATGTATTTATGTTTATGTTTCAAACCTTAAAGTTAACCAATAATTCTAATTAATTTGAATTTTGAATAAAAGCTTTAAAGACTAAAGTTACATATTGGTTTAAAATTAATAATTATGAGTTTTAAATATAATGAATTACAATTTTGAATGGCACCCTCAAAGATGTAGGTTACATATTAGGAAAAATGAATGATCATAAGTTTTAAATATGATTAATTAGAATTAATAAAAATTCAAAAATTACTTTTAATTTATTTATTTATTTCTAACATAAACTTTTATGGTTATGTGTATTATTTATTAAATTATTTTTTATTTATTAAACCTAATTTTAATTACCAAAACATTTTAATAGAGTCTTTAAAGACTTATGTTACATATTGGTTTAAGAACTAATAATTGTGAGCTTTGAATATAATTAAATATAATTTTGAATAAAATATTTGAAGATGTATGTTACATATTATGAAGAATTAGTGGTCATGAATTTTAAATAAAATTAATAAGTTTAAATAGAATTAATGGTTAATTAGATAAATACGAGAAAAAAAATTAGTAGCTTTTAAATTATAGATTATTACATTATTTGCTGCTAGGAGAGATGCAGTACTTTTTAAATTTTCAGCAACTTGATAAAAAATAACAAATGTGTTAGTATCACAGTCATCTTCAACAATAACTTCAATATGATACCTATTAGAGGAGAAAAAGATAGTTAAAATAAAATTGTTTGAATAAACATAAGTAAATGTGTACATACCGAAGTACCCCGAAAACCCGATCGGCTTGGCAAAATTCACGCCTTATTTTATCCCCAATTTCGTTCATTTTTTCTTCCAAGAAGTGCATACAATATAAAACCACCCATTACTTAATATCACATCAATTTCTTTTATCTTATACCAAAACGTTTTCTCCTACAATAAATGATGAACTTTAGGAGACTCAAAAAAATAATGAGAGGGTAATTACACCAATAATATCACTAAAATAAGGATTAGTACCTTTTGAAGACCATCTACTTGCTCATTGACATAAGCTAATATTTCTCCAATACTCTTAGTATGGGTAGGAGTTTACTCAATATTTTCATTCATATTTGTAGGATTAAGAGAGTTATTTTATTGCATTGTAATCATATATGGGTTGTATTAATACAAATAAGTCATGTGGGCATTTTAAAACATTAATTTCCATAATTGCCCCTTTTACGAATGTCTTTAGAAATCTTGTTCTCCCCCATTGTAACAAACCCGAGTAGATGTTGTAGCATTAAGATATAGTTGACCTACCAATATAAATCATATGAATGATAAATAAAGAAACATACACATTTTTAGAAGGTCACTACAAGAAAACACGCTAATAGCGACTACAAGGAGCAACTACATTTGTAGTCGCTTAATTTGAGCGACCACCGAGAGACTACGTAGCTACTAAAGAAGCGACTACGTAGCTACTAAAGAAGCGACTACGTAGCAGAAGTGGCGGCGCAGTCGCTATTGAGCGACTACAAATTCATGGTCGTTACTGGGCGTCCCGTGAGCGACTGTGTGTAAGTACTCGCTTATACGTAGTCGCTCTAGAGTAGTATATGAGCGACTACGAGATTGGAGTCGCTTCTGTTACGATCCCTGAACTACCCCTTGACCGTAGTCGCTCAGATGACGTCGTTTCGGAGTAGGTAAGAATAATTAGTCGCTTTGTAGTCGCTCAGGAGTGACTCCTAAGCGAGGACTGAAAATCGGTTAAAAAACATTTTTTACATTCGGTTCACTGTAAGCGACTACGATGTAGTCGCTACATGGTCGATCTATTTAAGCTATATATACTCACATGGATCTCATAAGTTATTAAAAAAAACATCAAGAAAGATAAGTATGACAAATCCTTATAATAATTGGAATTCTAGAGAGTGGATGTACCGGAGAATGGATGAGGAGACAAATAACATTGCCGCAGAGTATTATGCTGGAGTTGCCGAATTAATGAACCTTGCAAACAGTCAACCAATTGCGCAAAGTAGTGGGGGTATGTTTTACTGTCCATGTATTAGTTGCAAGAACGAAAACTTTCTACAAGGAACTATGCTCTTAGTAGTTTCAATAGGTTTGTTTAGTGACAAAGCAATCTATTATCTTCCTAGACTTAGCATTCTCCTCTTTAGATTAGTGTGTGATCATAACTCCGAAATTGGTTCGATATATATCGGATACTTGTATCCACCCTTTACTACATTTGATCATAATTAGATATTAGTCTTCTCTTTAATCAATAAGGAGAAGGCGAAATTTCTCTTTATCAGCGACCAAGGAGCGACTCCCTATGCAGTCGCTTATTGCGTGTTTTCTTGTAGTGGGTAAAGAAAGTAAGATCATATGAGAAACATACCTTGACCAGTTTTTGGAGTTTTGTTGATGACTTAATATTTTGAGAGAGTTATTTTTTTATGAAAAATTTAGTAATGATTTCATGAATTTATATAAAAATAAATAAGTGTAACATAAAGAAGGTTTTAATATGTAGGTTACATAATGGGGAAAAAAGTTTTAAATTAATAATTATGAATAACAAAATAATAAATTTAAATTTCAAATGCAAGTTTTAAAGACATAAGTTACATATTGTAGGAAAAGTAATGGTTATGTGTATTATTTATCAAATTACTTTTTATTTATTAAACCTAATCTAATTACCAAAATTTTTGAATAGAGGTTTTAAAGACTTAGGTTACATATTTGTTTATAAATTAAAATTGTGAACTTTAAATATAATTTTGAATAAAAGATTTGAAGATATATGTCACATATTGTGAAGAATTAGTGGTCATGGGTTTTAAATAGAATTAATGAGTTTAAATAGAATCAATGGTTATTTAAAAGACTTAGGTTACATTTTGGTTTTGAAACTAATAATTGAGAGCTTTAAATATAATTTTGAACAGAAGATTTGAAGATGTATATTACATATTGTGAAGAATTAGTGGTCATGAGTTTTAAATATAATTAGTTAGTTTAAATAGAATTAATGAGACCTAATGATTTTAATAGAATTAATGATATTTAATAAATTTCAGAAATTATTTTAATTTATTTAATTTAATTCTATAAATAAATTTTTATCAACCAATGAGAGGTGGACAAATGTCACACTCTAGAAAGCAAAACCTTACTTTATAGTATAGATAGATTATCTCCTAAATATGAATTAATATACTACTGAATCTAAAAAAATTACACGTAAACTCCATATAGTTTTGTGTGTGTAAATGACATTTTAGTCAATAGTGTAATCTTATTAGATCATTTCTAGGTGTATTGACTTATAAAACCGAGCTTTTATCAACTCATAATCTAGCTCTTATTAAAAATTGAGGAAAAAACAGAGAATTTTTTATAGAGTCTCGTTAGTTACACAATTATTTTTTTATTTGGAGTTAAAATTTTACTAAGATTTATGAGTTTCCAATTTAAGAAACATTAGAATTGAATATACATTATTAAAGTCTTTTTATCTTTTGATGTAAGATATTGTTATGCGTTCCTAAAAAAATCCATGTATTCAATAATTTTGAAAATTTTTAATTTACCACCAATTTAAAGATGATTATATCGGTTGAGCTAATTTTAGATTAGATTAATTGGAATATATAATGGATCATACAGATTCTACTTCTGTAAAATATCATATGTTTATGTTCTAATATCATATTAAGATTGATGAATTTTCAACTTAAATAAACCTTATTCACAATTCTTATTTTTCTGATGTGGATGATTTATATAGCCAACAATATATAAAAGTAGGGATTTATACATGTTTTACACGGATTAATGTAATTCACATAATCTAAAGTTATATGTACGTCCACTAGAAAAAAAAAAAAGAAGAAGCAATTAGTGTTTGATTCCTTTTTGTTGTTGGAGTTTTCTCATCATATGTACTAAAAACGACGTAACATTTGTATTATTTGAGAGACTGAATCCTCTTTTTGTAAAGGAGGGTCTCTTTATAGTGAGAAGAAATATCATAATCTTTTCCTTTATTTCATTTCACTTTTTCTTTTTTGAGTAGAGTTCTTTTCCATCACCATATTGCATAAATGTTTAAATAATGATGTAAAATGAGAAACAAAAATCTATATTCTTGGTGAAATATCAAAAGAACCAACACCAACAAGTCTACATTTACACATGTGTGAGTATTTACTTTTTCTTTCTTTCCTTTTTACGTGAGACAACATATTTTATTATATATTAGGTTATTTTATATATATTCTCTGTGTTTCTTTTCAATTAATCTTTAACATATTTCTATATATATATATTAATAAATTATTAAATTTTGTATTTTTCTATTATAAATATTATTTATTGTCTAACTAATTATAACGTAAACAATAAAAAATCAACTTGCAAAATATAAATAGTTAAAATAACAAAAATAAATAAAATTACATTGAAAATTTAAAATATTATTTTATTTCAAATAAATTTTTTTGATTAAACATCATTTACAAAGAAACGGAAGGAATAATTTGTAATTATTTTAGAGGAATTTTAAAAAAGAATACGGAGATTTGATATGTGGATAGTAATACAACAACGAAAAGATTATCACATTTTAGTTAAATTACAACCCATGATCATCTACATAGAGTCTTTTAATAAAAACATGTTGTAACCAGTGGCGGAGGCACATTAGCAATAGGTGGGTCACATGTGTGGAATTTTTTTTTTTACTTAATTTACTTAGGTTTTATTTAATTTGTTATATTATTTATGGTAACTTAATGTATATTATCATAATTGACCCCCTAAGATAATTATTTAACACAAATGACTGATGTGAAAACTATTTTTAGATGCACGATTGGTTGTAACTTGAAAAAATAACTAAGAAGTGTCGTTTGTCTACTAATTATTCACTTACAATATTAATTATTAGGTTGCAATTTTAATTCACTATAAAAAACATTTAGTTTATTCATTTATAAGAGTTTAGATTAGTAAGTCGGTATTTTGTGACCATATAAATTGATTAAAAGAAATGATAAAAATAAGTATGGTCAAAAGAAATGATAAAAATAAGTAAAGCTTTAAACGAAATATAAAACAATATCTACAGTAAAAATCACTCGGTTCTATGGTGTAGTGGTTAGCACTCTGGACTTTGAATCCAGCGACCTGGGTTCGACTCCCGGTAGGACCTGTTTTTATTTTTCTCTATTATTGTTTGCTTTGGGCCTTTAACTCTCTTCTTTTTGTTCAGATCCAATACTCAAAAATACTTATTAAAGTAAAAACCGACCCATATAGTCCAAGTACTGATCCAAGTTTTTGTATCCTTTTTAAAATAATTCGAACTGTACAGACAGAAATATAAGACAATTTTTTTTCTTTTTTAAAATAAAAGACAAATTGGTTGACAAAAAAAAAATATAAGACAATTACATGCTCGAGGATAAATATCCGAGTTCGGTTTATTTTACAATATTTAGATATTTTGTGTATAATGTTCAGAACAAATCCATATTTAGTTATGGAATTATTTGTAGTAAAAACCTATATGTTCGGATTCATTTGAAAGAAATCTTGCAAGTTTTTGGTGTTCCGCTTAATTGTTTTTAGTGTTTTTATAAAATATTATTCATTCTGTTTCATTTTAATCGAAGTTTAAGATTTATGCACATAAATTAATAAAATTGGTAAAATATCTATAATAAGCTTCATTAATGTTAGGTAGTTAAATTATTTAGAATTTTTATTAAGTAAATAGAGAGGTAAAAGAGAGAATTAATCACCAATTTGACATGAAAAACTTAAAACATCACTTAATCAGGAAATTTTTTTTTGTTTAAACATCACTTAATATGAAACAGAGGAAGTAGTATAAGATCATAATAGTTTTTTTTTATTAAGATGTGGACTTTTATCCATCAAATCAATATACTTTTCAAAAATATAAATTTCTAAGGCTTTATAAAACCTCTAAGTTTTCGTGGGAAATTATCCATCAAATCTATATAATTTCTTAAAATACAAATTTTACAATTGTACAAAATCTCTAAATTTAGTAGATAATTTTTCACCAAATCAGCATAATTTTTCAAAATGCAACGTTTTACAAAGTTATTCCCTTTTTAAGAATTATTGGCCATCAAATCAAGATAATTTTTCAAAGTACAAAATTCTATATTTTACAAAATCTCTCAATTGTGTAAGAATATTCTCCACCAAATCAACATAATTACCAAAAAATCAAATTCTAGCGTTTTACAAAATCTCTAACTTTTATGGGACTATTATCCACCAAATTAGTATAATTTACTAAAATATAAAATAAATACAATGTTTTGTAAAATGTTATAATTTTGTATTATACGAAATTATGTTGATTTTGTGGATAACTTTCCATAAAAACTAAGGTGGAGATATTCAACTAAAGAATTGATAATTCTATCTAATCTATTGTTACTAATTCGTTAAATTTTAAATTCTCTTAAATGTATGTGTTATTACAGTGAGGATTTGTTATGTTTCATTACAATCTTTTAAATTCTATTACTATTCAAATAATTAAATTTAAAATTATATTAAATATATGTGTTATTTAATTTTTAAAAGCATTTGAACTATTGTTGTTTATATAGAATTTAAGAGAATCTAAAAAGAAATCGTATGAAGAATCAGTTGGGTTTTGGCTATCATTCTAACGTAATTACTTATATTCTTCTAAAAAGCTTTACAATACCTTAAAATCTAGTAGAGAAAGATCCATTTTATTTCCTTTAAAATCTCAGCTCCATTACCACTCTTCAGAGATTTTATAAAACGCTGATATTTTATGATTTGAGAGAAGTTATTTAATTTGGTAAATAATAATATATATTTTCAAAGCACTACAACTTTTTATTTTGAAAATTATACTTATTTGATGGAAACACTCTAAAAACTCGAGAGATTATGCATAACACAAGAATTTTGTACTTTAGGAAATTATGTTCAGTCAGTTGAATTAAGAGATTTGGAAAACCCTAGAATTAAGTGTTTTAGAAAATTATGCTTATTTATTGGATAATACTCAATAGAAATTGATAGATTTTGTACAACACTATTTTATATTTCTTAGGAATTATGTTGATCTTGTGGATATTAGTCCAAAAAAACTAAGAGATATTGTAAAGCTCTAGAATTTGTATATGGAGAAATTATGTTGATTTAGTGGATAATAGTCCATAAACTATGAGAGATTTTATAAAATGCTTAAGTTTTGTATTTTGGAAAATTACGTAGAATTAGTGTATAATAGTCTACAAAAAACTGAGAGATTGTATAAAACATATACTTTTGAATCTTGGGAAATTATGTTGGTTTAGTGGATAATAGTCAATAAACACTAAGATATATTGTAAAGCGCTAGAATTTGTATATGGAGAAATTATGTTGATCAAGTGGATAATAGTCCATACACTATAAGAAATTTTATAAAATGCTAAAGTTTTGTATTTTAGGAAATTACGTCGAATTAATGCATAATAGTCCACAATAACTGACAGATTGTATAAAACATATACTTTTGAATCTTGGGGAAATATGTTGGTTTAGTGGATAATAGTACACAAAACTAAGAGAATATCTAAAATAATAGAACTTTATATTTTAGGAAATTATATTGATTTGATGGATAATAGTCTATCAGAATCAAAAGATTTTCTAAACCGCTAGAATTTTGTATTTTGAGAAAGTGGTCATAAAACTGAGAGATTTTATAAAAAGCTAGTATTTTTATTTTCAAAATTTGCTAATTTGGTTGATAATAATCCAAAAAGTGAGATTTTGTAATTATTTTGGGAAGTTATACCCATGAAATGGATAATAATCAATACAAAGAGAGAAATTTTGTAAAATGCTAGGATTTTTTATTTTGTAAAATTATGCTCAATTGATGGATAATAGTCCCCACAAAAATCTAGAGGTTTAATAAAACTTTAAAATTTTGTATTTTAAGAAATAATGTTAATTTTGTGGAAAACAATTTGAAAATAGCTGACATTTTGTAAAACAATGAAATTTTGATGGATATTAGCCCACAGAAAATTGAGAAGAGTTTGTAAACGCTAATCTTTTATTTATTTGGGAATTATGTTGTTTTAGTTGATTATATTCCCAAGAAAAATTAAGAGATTTTGTAAAACGTTAGAATTTTTTATTTTAGGAAATTATGCTTATTAAGTGGAAAATAGTTCACAAAAACCGAGAGAGTTTTTAAGACTGAAATTTGTATTTTGGAAAATTACGATGAGTTGATAGATAATAGTCTATAAAACTAAGAGATTTTGTAAAACACTAGAATTTTGAATTTTTTGAAATAATCCCGATCAGCAGTTAATAGCCCAACTGAGAGTTTTTGTACAACCCTATAATTTTATTTTGTGAAATTACGTTGGTTTGATTGATAATAGCCAATAAACTATGAGAGATTTGTAAAACATTAGAATTTGTATTTTGGGAAATTAGGTAGAATTGATGCATAATAGTCTATAAAATGAGATATTATGCAAAATGCTAGAGTTTTGAAATTTGAAAAATTATTTTAATTTGTAAAATTCACAAAATTAAGATGTTTTAAAACACTAGATTTCTATATTGTTAGAAATTGTGATGATTTGGTGAATAATAGTCCACAAAATTGAGAGATTTTGTAAAACACTAGACTTTGTATTTTAGAAAATTATGTCGATATTGAGGATAAAAGTCCATGAAATCGAAAGATATGTTTAGGGAAATCAGGCTAATTTGATGGATAATAGTGCATAAAAATTGAGATGTTTTAGAAAATTCTAGAATTATGTGTTGTGGGCAGTTGTACTCATTTGGTGGATAATACTGCATAAAAACTGATAGATTTTGTAATTTATAATTTAGGGAAAGTATGCTAGTTTGATGGATTATAAGTACACAAAACTAAGAAAATTTGTAAAATGATAATTTTTTGTATTTTGGGAAACAATGTTGATTTAATGGGTAACAAGCCATAAAAAATTAAATGATTTTAGAAAACTCTAGAAGTTATGTGTTTTGGGAAAATATGCTCAATTGGTGGATTATAGTTCATAAAAATTGAGAGATTTTATAAAACGCTATAGTTTTGAATTTTTTAGAAATTATATTGATTTGGTGGATAATACTTCACAAAAAATGAGAGATTTTGTAAAACATTAAAATTTAGTGGATAATAAAGCACAAAACTGACATATTTTGTTAAGCGCTAGAATTTGGTATTTTATAAAATATACTCATTAGATAGAAAATAGTCCACAAAACTAAATTTTTTTTTTAAAACGTTATAATTTTGTATTTTGATAATTATGATAATTTGTAAATAATAGTCCACAAAATTTTGAGAGATTTGTTTTGTTTTGTTTTGTCGACCTATTTGAGAGATTTTTGTTAAACACTAAAATTTGTATCTTGAGAAATTATGTTGATTTGATGGATAATAGTCCACAAAAATTGACAGATTTCGTAAAATGCTAGAATTTTGTATTTTGGAAAATAATGCGGATTTGATAGACAATAGTCCATAAAATTGAGAGATTTGTAAAATGCTTAGAAAGTTATGATGAGTTTAAAGATTTTGTAAAATGCTAAAACTTTGCATTTATGCTTATTTGGTGAATAGTAGTCCACAAAAACTGAACGATTTTGTAAGATGTTAGAATTTGAATTTCGGGGAATTATGTTAAATTAATGGATAATAGTCCATAAAACCTAAAAGATTATTAAAATGCCATAATTTTGTATTTTGACTAATTATGTTGATTTGATGGATAAAAATCTTTAAAACCTAAAATATTTTATAAAACATTAGATTTTTTTTTATATTTTGGGATATTACGTTGATTTAGTGTATAATCCACCAAAACTAAGAGATTTTGTAAAATGTTAGAATTTTGTAATTTTGAGAAATTATGCTATTGTGATGTATAAAAGTCCATAATAATAGAGTGATGTATAAAACGTAGAATTTTGTATTTTTTGGTGGATAATATAAACAAAACCAAGAGATTTTTTAAAGTGATAGGATGTTGTATTTTGGGAAACTATGTTCATTTTGTGGGTAAACATTCATACAAACTAAGAGATTTTAGAAAACTCTAGAATTATGTGTTTTGGGAAACATGCTAATTTATTGGATAATAGTGCATAAAAATAGATAGATTTTGTAAAACCGCTAGAATTTTGTATTTTTGGGAAATTATACTAATTTGGTAGATAACAGTCCAAAAAAAAATTTGAGAGATATTGTAAAATGTAAGAATTTAGCAGATAATAGTCTACAAAATCTGACAACCGCTAGCATTGTAAAACGTTGGAATTTTGTATTTTGAGAAATTATATGATTTGGTAGATAATAGTCTACAAAAACCGAGAAATTTTATAAGACTCTAGAATTTTTTATTTTGGAAAATTATACTGATTTAGTGGGTAATAGTCCATAAGAAACTATTTTGTAGAATGCTATAATTTTGTATTTTGGAAAGTTAGGCTTAATTGATGGATAATAGTCTATAAAAATGGAAAAAATTGTAAAACATTAGAATGGAAATTATGTTGTTTTGGTGATAATAGTCCCTACAGAGAGGTTTTATAAATTGCTAGAATTTTAAAATTTCTCAAATTATGCTAATTTGGTAGACAAAAGTCATAAAAAAGTGAGAGATTGTACAAAACATTATTTTTGTATTTTGAGAAATTATGTTGACTTAGTGTACAAAAGTTCTCATAAATCTAGAGATTTTGTAAACCAAAATAATTTGATATTTCGGAAAATTATGTTCACTTGGTGGATAATAATCCCCAAAAACTAAGAGATTTTGTAAAGAAATAGAATTTTTTATATTTTAAGAAATTATGATTTTTTGGTGGATCCATAAAAACTAAATGATTTTTTGGTGGATCCATAAAAACTAAATGATTTTGTAAGATGTTATTAGAACTTTGTATTTTGGAAAATTATGATTTGATGTATAATAATCTATTGAACGATTTTATAAGACGTTATAATTTTGTGTTTTGAGAAATTATTCTATTTTGATGAGTAGTAGTTCAGAAAAATGATATATTTTTTATTTAGCGATCCATATTGTTTTTAATTAAACGAAATTATAAAATTTGATTGATTGGCGTTTTACTCATGATGATAGTATGTAATATCACATTCACGCTATAAATGCTAGTATTTGTATTTATTAAATCCAATATTAATCAATTGACCAAAAAATCCAAAATTGATAAACGGTTAATAAAACATATGTTCGTTCGTAAGTTCTTTTTATATTTTAATTATGTTTTGTTTGCTAAATACAATTAGTAGATTTTGACAATATTATATTTCTATATATTTATAGTATTTGTATGGTTAATTTTCGAATTTTTTTATTTTTTCATATATAATTTATAAGCATAGATTATTATGTTTTTTGTTTTTAGATATCAAATTTTTATTATTCAAATTGAATATTGGTTAATAAATATTTTCAAAAACAAAAATACAAAATATAAAAATGTGAAAACTATTTAAATATTAGTTTCCAAATTATTTCCGGATAAATTTTTTTATTAATTGTGATATCTAGTAGAATATTTAAATGTATATATTAGTTAGTTGTGGTATATTTTATATAAAATCGATAAAATATAAGTATTTTAAATTTTGAAAATTGAATATTATATTTTGTAAATTTACTATGATATTTTAGAGTTGAAAGAAATTTGAATATTTTAAAATTTTATAAAATTAAATATAATATTTTTTTAAATTTACTTTGTGATTGATATCTAAGTTAAGTTGGTTTTCAATTTAATATATATGATATGTTTTTTTAACGGCAATACAATCTAAAATGTTATTGTGGGAATATACGAGAAACANGGAAAAAAAATTTTTTTTTTTTTTTTTTTTTTTTTTTTTAGCTGACAAAAAAAAACGAGAAACAATTCTTTTTCTGTTTTTTTAGTCAACCATACGAGAAACAAATTTATGTCTGACTGGTGTAAAGAGTGATACAATTCATACCAAGTTAATGCGGTTAGGTAAATCAATCGTGTCGATATTAAAAAATAAAAAATAAAAATTCACCACCCACGAAAAAAAACCCTTTCTCTATTAGTCAATCGCCTTCTCCTACTTCTCTCTCTCTCCAAGCTTCACAGAAACCACCATCTCTCTACTGTGCTTTTTCTACAGAGAGAAGATCCGTCGTCCTGCCAGTCACTGACACTACACCCGATCGTCGCCGGTAAGTTGATTTCGTTACTCTCCGATGGATTTCTTACGGGACGAGGAACATTCGGATTCTGACTTGAACTTGTTGTCAAAATTCCAAACGATTTCTATTCACTTCCATCTACTATTTATCTTACTGCTGCGATGCTGATCTCTGATTGATTTCCCTCCATTTAGCATTTTCAGTGGCGTTTTTATTTTTATTTTTTATTTGGCATTTATGTGGTTGTGTTTATGTTTGTTCGCTTATCTTCATGTTTATCTGGATTGGAAAAATACGAGTCCTCTGTTCCGAATTGTTGTTTTATTTTTCCGATTTGTTCATGTTATTTCCCTTTAATCCGTCTTGTTTGATTATTCATTTCATAGCCTGTCTAAAGCATCACATCACAGTGTCTTTGTTCCTCTGTATAATCATCACATCACAGGATCTGAGATTTGACTTCAAAATACTTTAGAGCTTAGGTAGCTTGACTATTTTTTCTTGTGTGAGTCCTCATTATCAGTATTATACAGGTGAAGTTTTCGCTGAGGTGTGTTGTATTTACAAGTGCGGACTTGCTTCAAGTTTTTGTATTCTAGAATTGATGGATCAGGTTGGTGGTGCAATAATTGTTTCCAGTTCATAGTTACTGTTTATTCGTTGATGAATCTCTCGGTTAAAAGTGCTTATACTAACGCAGTACGAGAAAGTTGAGAAGATCGGCGAAGGAACTTACGGTGTGGTTTACAAGGCACGAGACAAAGTGACCAATGAGACTATAGCTTTGAAAAAGATTCGTCTGGAGCAGGAGGATGAAGGTGTACCCAGCACAGCAATTAGAGAAATTTCCCTCTTGAAAGAAATGCAACACAGCAACATTGTCAAGTATGAAGTTAATACCATTGTAAAAAACTAGTATAAAAGCATGAATTTGTTGAACAGTTTTGGTTTGATTTTTTTCCGTTACACAGGTTGCAGGATGTAGTGCACAGCGAGAGGCGCTTGTATCTGGTTTTTGAGTATCTTGACTTGGATCTCAAAAAGCACATGGACTCATCTCCAGATTTCTCAAAGGATCTACATATGATCAAGGTGAGTGCTAAGAAACTTAAGGCAGTTTTTATTCATGAGCTTGATGCATTTTTATATGGGTGCACTTCTTAAATGAACAACCAAAAAATCCCATAAATAAACTCTTTTATTGAGCTTGTTGGTTGGTCGTGATACCATAAACTTTCTTCTGGTAATTTTTACACATCTATCTGAATATTGTTGAAAGGCTGATCTGAGTTGTTCATATACTGTTTGCAGACGTATCTTTACCAGATTCTCCGTGGAATTGCGTATTGCCACTCTCACAGAGTTCTCCATCGTGATCTTAAGCCACAGAACTTGTTGATTGATCGTCGCACAAACTCACTAAAGCTTGCAGATTTTGGACTGGCCAGAGCATTCGGTATCCCTGTCAGGACATTTACTCATGAGGTGCCAAACAGTTGAATTTCTTGGTCTTAGGTTTCCGTAATGAATCGTTTGAAATGATTTCATACTTGCTTCATTTTTTTTTATCATTTTTCTTATTTGTGAAGGAGTATAGAACCCCTTAAAAGTATTCTCCCACCTTTTTTGCGTCTGATAAATGTGAAAAAAACTTGGGCATTTCGTTTGACGCCTTGACGGTTGAATTATGTTAGATTCAATCTACCATTAAGAAATTCCAGTTCTACAGTCATATTTCACATCTCTTCGTTGTTCTTAACACAGTTTTTGCATACTGCTCATTCTAGGTGGTTACTCTTTGGTACCGAGCACCAGAGATACTACTAGGATCTCATCATTACTCTACACCCGTTGATATTTGGTCTGTGGGTTGCATATTTGCCGAGATGATCAGCCAAAAGCCCTTATTCCCTGGAGACTCCGAGATTGATCAACTCTTCAAGATTTTCAGGTTTCCTCACTAACTTCCTCGATCCAAAAGAACTTTTCTGCAATGATATCACAAAGGATTTCTGAAAAAAAAAACATTCTCAACTTGAAATCTAATTTTTGTTGGCAAGTAATGAATAACACAGAAATTGGAAGTGTTAAAGTTATCATCTAATACTGCCTTGTTTATTTTGTCTTCTTCAAGAATCATGGGAACTCCATACGAGGATACATGGCCTGGGGTTACTTCTCTGCCAGATTACAAATCTGCTTTCCCTAAATGGAAACAAACGGTACTTCAAAATTTCTTCATTTACTATACATCTATCTTGTTCACATTATGATTCTTGCCCATGTTTTTTCTTTCTTGTACCACAGGACTTGGGATCTTTTGTCCCGAATCTAGATCCCGATGGAGTCGATCTCCTCTCTGTAAGTTCACTGACCATATAGATACATTCTACTTCTGCTACACTAAAGACCTGGTTTCATGTCTTCCTCTACTGAACCTTTAACCATCTGAGGTTCTAGTTGTCTTGTAAAATCACCGATACTTTTTTTTTATGGTCTTTAGGACTAGAAACGAAGTACATTAGTTTTCGCTCCTTATATGTGCCAATAGGGCGGGGCATTCGAGCACTCATTCGGGTTTGGGGCCAACCCATTCGGGTTTTGGATAATCGGGTTTCTAAATTTAGAGATCATTCGGGTATTAAAAAATTTTGGTCTAGGTTCAGTTCGATTTTACTCGGGTTCGGGTTGATTTTAGACATGAATGCGAAACTTGAAAAATTTCGGGTTTGATCGGACCCTGTAAAATTTTCGGGTTTTTCGGGTCGGGTTCGGGTATTTTCAACCAAAAAAAAAATTAAAAATTAATTGAAATACTAATAAATCTGAAATTTTAAAATTTTTTCATTTAAAAAATATCCTAAAATACAAAAAAATAAACATAAAATTGAGAATAAAACATTTGAATTATATTAAATATCTAAATTTTAATATTGAACATTAAAAATTATATCAATTTTAAAAATTCCTAAAAATATTAAATTTTTAAGCTTAGGTTTGGGTTTTTCAGGTACCCAAAATATTTTGGGTTGGGTTAGGTTCGGGTTCGATTTTTCGGGTTTTGAAATTTATTTTCTAATCGCGGTATACCCTAGATTCAGTTCGGGTTTGGTCCTTGTTTTTCGAATCAATTTTCTGGTTGATATTCGGGTTTGGATAATTTGCCCAGACCTATGTGCCACAGAACCAAAGTTGGTCATCTTTTTACCCCCAAAGCCAAAACTTAACTGGTCGGAAACATGAACGATCTTAATTAACCGGGATTTGGAAAAAAGCAAACCGAACATTTGGATATCGTCTTAAGATTATGAGCTCCTTTGCTAGTAAAAATGATAAATATGTCTCTGTTTTGTTTGGTTTCAGAAAATGCTGTTAATGGATCCGACCAAAAGAATCAATGCAAGAGCCGCCTTGGAGCATAATTACTTCAAAGATCTTGGCGGTATGCCTTAGAAAAGGCTACAAACCCAGTAAAAATCCTTCGTTCTATATATAATATACTTCAATCTCTTAATCTTAAGAAATTGAAGAACAATATTAATGGTTTTTTTTGTTTATTCGTTTTTTTCTCTTTGGAGTTCATTCTCTATTTGTTTTAGTACCAAAAAAATGAAGAAGATTTCGAGTGTATGTTTCTTTACTTCTAAGCTTTTGAGATAATTTTCTCTTTTGTATCTTTTTAACTCAGAATTATGGTCCCTTATATGGCTTTTGTTTTGCAAGATTTCATAGTGTGCCACCTTTTCTGTATAATTTATAGTGATTTATCATCTAATCAAATTATTATATCAAATCTAATTTAATTTTTGGGGCGGTCGTTGTTTTCCTAACAATTTGATTATGCGAAGTTCCTTTTGGTTATGCATTTCTTAGTAAATTTATTGATCATTTCTGTTCGTTTGTTTTTCCTTTAAAATTATGTTGGGTTAATTTGGTTGGACCTACCACCTCTACCGAAATTATTTCTCTCTATTCTGGTTTAAAATCAAATCTAGCCAAATCCCGCGCCAAACGCGGCTATTTTAAATTTAAAAATAATCTTTAGATTACAAAAATATAATATATTTAAATAATATTTTATTATTTATTTAACCCAATCGCGCAAAAATCTCCATAAATATTAATTTATTAAATATTATTTTAAAAATTGTTTAAATATAGATTTTTTATTTTTACGTGATTATTAAGATGAAATTTGAATTTGAATTTTGTATCTCATAATTGTTTCTTTTTTTATGTGATTATGAATATTGAATATCTAGGATATTTATTGGTTTGTAGTTATTAACTTATTAATGTTTTCAAAAATCGTATTTTTTATTATTTACGTGATTATGAAAATACAATTTGAATTTGAGTATTACTATTCAGAGAAAATTTGAATAGAAAGATTATATATTTACAAAAAGTCGTTGAATATCTAAGAGTTTCTAGTGATTAAGAAAGTCGTTGAAGATCTAAGATTTTTTAGTTATTAAGAATATTTCTTTATAATATTTATTAGTTTCTAGTTATTAAATTATTTAAAAAAATCTAATACAAATAATTCTTTAAAAGATTTATTAGTTTCATGTTGTTAAATTATTAAATATTTTAACCTAATATTTTTAAACAATGTTCGTTGAATATAAATAGTTTCTAATTATTAAGAATATTTCTTTTAAAATATTTAGTAGTAAAGGAATATTTATTAGTTTCCAGTTATTAAATTATTAAATATTTTTTTAATACAACTAATTATTTAGAAGATTTATTAGGTTTTAGTTATTAAATTATTAAATATTTTAACCTAATATTTTTAAAAACTTTTCAATATAGATGAGTTTCTAATTATTAAGAATATTCTTTTAAAGTATTTAGTAGTTTTTAGGTATTAAATTATTAAATATTTTTCTAACATGGTTTATATATAGGTATTAAATTTTTATATTAAAATATTATGTCTAGTAAATGGTCCAATATGACATTTTTAAGTAGATAAATTTTGTTTCAATAGTATACTAGAATTGTACCCGCGCCATTCGCGTATTTATTTTGATTTTGAAATTTATCTATTAAATTATTAGGTATTATAACATAGTAGTATATATTTCTAAATATACATTATTTATGTGGTTTGATTTTGAAACTTATATAAGAAATTAATAATTTCTAATTAATTAAAATATTTTTAGGATTGAAATTAGTTTAATATCAATAACAATTTAACCATTTATTAAAATTATTAACACAATTCTTTATGTTTTCGGTTTTTAGTGGTATTTTCTTATTTGAAAATAATTTTTTATTTGGTGAAGTTCATATTCAATAAACTTTAGATTTTAAAATATGATTTAATATAATTTAAATAAATTCATTATTGAAGGATTCAAGTGTTCAACCTATAACACGTCTTTATTTTTTGTTTATATTTTTTAATTATATTTTGTTAATTTAGAATAAGAAATATATTGATATTAATGACTTAGTATTATATAGTTTGTAACAAATATTCAAAATAACTATAAAAAGGAAAATTCAATATATAATTTAATAATATGTGAAAAATATCTAGGTAGTATATATATTGAAGAAAACAAAATTACATATTTTTATTTAATGTAGATAATAATACTATAGTTTATAGAATTTTATGTTGGTTAGTTTGTTATATTTAATTTTATTTGCATAATCATTAATGAAATAGTCCATTATAACTTTTTGTGGTAGATAAACTCTGTTTTAATTTTATATATATATATATATTAACTTAAAGAATTCTAACAAGTGGTTAAACACTTGGCAGCATTGTTACCATGTCGGAGCTTCGACTCTCCGTGAGAGCATTTGCTCCTCTTATTTATGATAGTTTAGGTTAGTGGGCAAAAAGTTGACAAAAAACAACTTCAAGCTCACAACTATGAAACTGAAATAATATATCACATAAAACGGGAAATTGTTAAGAAACACCTTTGAAGTTGTCATTTTGGACCAAATTGTGAACTATTACTTAAACCATTCAAACTTTACCGATTTGTTGACTTTCAATTTAAATCTCAATTTTTTGTTGATTTAGTCAAACTAGACACGACGTTAGCTTCACTAACGGAATATTTAAACGAAGTTAAAACTCATCATTAAATGAAACGACGTCGTTTTGGGAAAACAACAAAAATATTCAATTTAATTGTGGATTTGACACGTTACCTAGTTCGGCTTTGTACGACAGATGTATAGGTAGATGTTCCATGACATCAAAAAAGCAGGTGGAAAGATCTTCTTCAAATTATTAAATAAGGACTATGTTTTCCTTCATAATTTTCACCCGATATTGTTGCAAAGATCTTGAACACAAGTGACAGAAAAACTCCCCAATGCTTGTATATAATGAAATAATGCATTAATTGATTATTATAAATTATTAATGAAAACATAAATAATTTTATTTAAATTTATGTACCGAATATAGCAAGATATACGTTTCGAGGTAAGAATTCCGCAAAAATGAATGGAAGCAACTGCTCCATAAATATATTGACACAACTAGCTAGATTTGACGCTTAGCCATCCGGGAATCTGACTTTCTCTTTGACTTATTCCAATAAGCGTTCCTTGACAACTAAAGACAGTCGAAAAATAGGAATAAGAGCTCTTTCATGACCATCTAAATGCAACTCCTTCTATGAACATAATCGTGCTAAATTAATTCTTGATTTCTTTGTGTCTTTTGATTTGTCTTTGTCATTCATGAATGTATGCAAGATGTTATCAAATAAATTCTTCTCTATATGCATGACATCAAGATTATGTCGTAGATTTAAGTCTGTACGGTATGACAACTCACAAAATACCCTTTCTTTGTGCCAATTATTCCACTTACCATATCCTAGCTTCTTTACCTCGTGATCATTCGCACCACATACATATGTTTTCTACGGCTCGAATCCCTTGTTTTATTTTTTTCGTAATGGATGGTGTGGAGGAAGATATCGTTGGAGACAATTAAACCAACACGTCTTCCTTTCATTTGGCAGCTGAAATGCCCTTGTATTTTCCATGCATATTGGACATGATAATCTATCGTGGGTCATGCAACCTGATAGCATGTCATATGCCGGAAAGTCACTGATCGTTCACATCAGTATTGTTTTTAAGTTAAATTTTTGTCTTGTTGATATATCGTATGCCTCAACTCCAGTAGACTAAAGTTCATTTAACTCATTGATAATAGGTCGGAGGAAACCATCAAGACTTGCTCGTGGGTGCTTCGGCCTAGAAATAAAAATCGTCAAAAATAAAATTTTTGTACTCATACACATATCCGTGGAAAGTTATATGGAGTCATAATCACATGTCATAGTGAATGATTTCGTGACATTCCAAATGGATTAAATGCATCCGTGCACAATCCAAGGTACACATTTCTTGGTTCTCCAACAAATCTAGGATGTAGCTGCTGAATTTTTTTCCATTCCACTCCATCGTATTGATTAATCATTGCTCCGTCCTCTGACTCATGCTCTGTGTGTCATCTCATTGCTTTAGGAATCTTCTTTGTCCAATACATTCTCTTTAGTTGTCTGTCATCGACAAATACCACATACGACTATATGATATTTTTGTCCGTTCGTTGCTACGCCTTTATCTAGGTGCTTAACAAAATCTATATTTATCCAATTTTTTTTATCTTCTTTACAGAAGATCATACAATTTTCTATACACACGTTAATTGTTTGATATGGAATGCCTAAGTTACGCATCAGTTTCTCTGTTTTGTAATATGAACCCGTTGCTTGGTTTTCATCTGACAAAATCTCTGAAATTAGCTAAGCCCAATCGTCTACACATTTTTCAGCTATATTAAAATATACTTTCAGGTTCATTTACCGAGCCGCTAAAGAAAATTGGTTTTCAAGGTTTTGATAATATGATCTTCGTTATCAACGACCAAAGTTTCATTAAGGCCTGTTCGATTCCTCATCCAAATGTAGCATCTGGATGCAAACGCACATATCTTGTTCGTTTGTCCACTTTTGATTAGCATCTCGATGCTGCATCTGGATGCAAATATGTTAAACATCTGTAGAATGTAGCATCTGGATGCTGCATTTGCATCTCAAATTTTTTGGAATGAAGTTTTTTTCTAGAAAACATAAAATCCTCTTTTCGAGGAAAAACACAGAGATCTTTCAATAAAAATGTGAAATTCCGGATTCCAAAAAACGTAGAATTCTGGATTTTTGGGAAAAACGCAGAATTCTGGATTATCGGGAAAAACGCAGAATTTTGGATTTCCGAGAAAACGCGAAATTCTGGATTATAGGGAAAAACACGGAATTTCGGATTTCCGAAAAAACGTAGAATTCCAGATTTTCAGGAAAAACGTGGATTTCCAGATTTCTGGGAAAAACGTAGAATTCTGGATTTTCAGAAAAAGGCGAAATTTTGGATTTCCGAGAAAAACGCGGAATTCCGGTTTTTCGGGAAAAACGCGGAATTTCCGATTTCTGGGAAAACATGGAATTCCGGATTTTCAAGAAAAAGCGGAATTCTGGGTTTCCTGGAAAACGCAGAATTCTGGATTTTCAGGAAAAAACACGAAATTCCCGATTATCGGGAAAAACGTGGAATTTCGGATCTCCAGAAAAACATGGAATTTCGGATTTTCGGGAAAATGCGGAATTGCGGATTTTTCAAGAAGAACGCAGAATCCCGAGTTTTCAGGAATCCCATGATTTCGCGTTTCAACGTTTTCCCAAAAAAATCAAAACTCCGAGTTTTTCCCCAAAAATCAGAATTCGACGTTTTTTCTCGAAATTTAGAGTTTTTCCAAAAAACGAGAATTCCGCAATTCCGTGTTTTCCCGAAAATCAGGAATTCCGTGGTTTTCCCGGAAATCCGGGATTCCGCATTTTTAGAGAAAATATGGAATTCCGCGTTTTTCCAGATAATCCTAAATTTTGCAATTCCGCGTTTTTCCCGAAAATCCTGAATTCCGCAATTTTGCGTTTTTCCTGAAAATCCGGAAATCCGCAATTCCGCGTTTTTCCCGAAAATCCGGAATTCCGCAACTCCGCGTTTTTCCTGAAAATTCGGAATTCCGCAACTCCGTGTTTTTCCCTGTGAAATTCCGCAATTCCGTGTTTTTCCCGGAAATCTAGAATTCCGCGTTTTTCACAAAAAACCGGGATTTCACATTTTTCCGAAAAACCGAAATTTCTCATTTTCCGAAAAATCAAGATTCTATTTTTTCCTCGAAATGTGGAAACTTTTACCGAGATGCAATTTTGAGATGTTGGATATAGATGCAAAAACGAACAACATCTTGATATAACATCTAAATGTTGGATGCAAATGTTAAATGCATATACAAAAACGAACAACATCTAGATGGAGCATTTATATGTAACATACAGATGTTGGATGTAGAAGCAAATACTGGATGAGGAAACGAATAGGGCCTAAATGCATCATGAACCATCTCCACATATCTATCACCCATATTATTAACCCATCTCTTATTAATCATTATGACTTGGTTGATTGATATTGACATTATAACTTGTGCCTAAATCAACATTAAATTTTGAGAAATGAGGCACTTTTTATACAAAAGTGTGTTTTTTGCAAAGTAAATGACCGAACTACCCTCTAAGGGTTGACGAAACTGAACAATCCCGAATAACCACGAAACATTGAACACGCGTTAGATAGAACCTGGTTCAAAACTGAAAAAAACACACACTTCTGATACCAAAAGTGTGTTTTTTGCAAAGTAAATGACCGAACTACCCTCTAAGAGTTGACGAAACCGAACAATCTCGAATAACCACGAAACATCGAACATGCGTTAGATAGAATCTGGTTCAAAACTGAAAAAACACGCACTTCTAATACCAAAAAGTGTGTTTTTTGCAAAGTAAATGACCGAACTACCCTCTAAAGGTTGACGAAACCGAACAATCCCGAATAACCACGCAACATCGAAC
>OVAU01000043.1:0-33019 GCA_900406315.1 Biscutella laevigata subsp. laevigata | reverse complement strand
AAACTTTAAAATATTTTGTATAATAAATTTTATACTGATAACATATTCAAAACATAACCCGCGTATAACGCGANCCCGCGTATAACGCGGGTACTCTCCTAGTAAGAATAAAACATGAACAAATCACCATTCTAAGATTTTTAAAAACTTAAATCATCAGCAAAATATTGAAATGACAAAAGCTTTAGATAAATACAACGACCACTTATCATATACTTGTGATAAATACAAATACTTGTTAAAGTCTATAATTTAAAAACCAAAACATTCATGAACTTTTATTATCTTTTTTTGAGTCGAAATAGATTTCTTTTATGCGAAATTATTTTTGGGCATTCAAAAGATAGAACATAGTACTGGTTTTACCATACACAACAGCAAACTATGGACAATAAAGACAAAGACAACACCTAACCTTAAGAATAAGAAGAGAGAACATACGTGAACTGAAGAACACAGAGTCTACTACTTGATAGTGATGTAGCGGTTTGTTCCATGCCTAGCCCAATAATCTTTAAGATCAACAGGACGCGAGAGATCATATCCTTCGGCTGCTAAACGGCTAAGTAATCTAGAGAAAACGTTACCACTCATTTTCCTACCGCCCATTCGAGAATGGCGTTTGTTTGGCATCTGCGGTAATGGATACTGCGATAAGGTCGTTGTGCAGCAAGACGACTGCCATCCACCATTTCCCCATTTGTAACACTGACGTGAAGTTCCAGTGCATGTACACATCGGTACTTGCATTGTCGTCTCATCGAAGGTGATCAAGTTTAAACCACCATCGTAACTATCCCAATCAGTTCTAGATTTCTTTCCAGGAGCAGGGACTAGACGGTTCAGATCTTCACCTACTTTCTTTCCCTTTGGTTGTCCATGCTTCTTCCTTTTGTTGGTCTTGGTGTTAGCCACCTCAGGAGGAAGAGTTGATATAGGGAAGATATCAAGTTTGTGATCTCCAACTCCAATATATAAACCATCATCTCCATCACAACGCTTACCACCAGATAGAGCAAAGTTGAGACTGTTTTCATGGTGTTGAAGAGCAGCAAATGCATTGTCTCTCTCTATCAAAGCTTTATCTCTTTCGGAAAGAGCTTTGTCTCGTTGCTGAAGCGCTTCGTCTCGAGCTGCTATTGCTTCCTTTTTTGCAGCAACGGCTTGGTTTCTTTCCTGTATAGCTGCGTCTCTCTCAGCAAGGATCGACATGATCTTCTTATTCATCACCAATGCATTGTGTTGCTCTTTTATCTGATGCTGGGGCAACATATTCCACTGCACACACACACACACACAAACACATTCTCTGCTTAGCTTCAAATCACACATCTAAGGAAAACCAAATCTTGAGATTTGTTTTACCATAGACTGTGCTCCTTTGATGTAATCCGGCTTGAACCGCCCATTTTCATACTGTTCACCATTTTCCATCCTCTTTATCTTCAAAAGAGAAAACCGAATAAAAAGAAAGCCTTTTCAAGCTTTTCGTTAACACTCAGCAACAGTTAAACCGAATAATATCAAACATTATGATTCGATCTCTGTAACAACCGGTCGAAGAGTAAGAATTACTAGCAGATTTCACGTAGAACAGTAATGCAATAAAAGAAGATCTTTGAAAACGTCAACAAAAATCACACTTATAAAGATGAATTTCTTGTTCTCGGCTCCCAATTTCTGTTACAAAAACTGTAGCATGAGCATAATTACTACCAGAAATCAAATCCTAACTCGTCAGGAAACTGAAAACAGGTGTCAATAAGGTCAGAATCAATTTAAAGCCCGTGTCTACAGCTTCCGCGAAATACAAAAGGCAAACCCTAGAGAAAAACTTTTCAAATTGAAAGCAACATTCGATAACAAATAAAAGAAAGAAATCAAACAGAAAGAAAGTAAGAAAAAGGCGCGAAACCTTACGAATTGCTCGAGCTCTGTGGAAAGAAATTGGGAAATGGATATTGAAGAAAGAAAGAAAGATCTGGAAAAGAAAAAAAAAATGATAGTGTAGGCGAATGACAGGGGAAGAAGCTCAGGACTTAATTTGCCATTTACCAAAATAACCTCGTCTCTATAAACCAACTTAACAAAATTCCAAGGGCATCCACGTCTTTTCCGATTTACTCGCAGGTAGAAAGAAACATTTTTTTTCATCATAAACTGTTTAACATGAGTTTATATGAAAAAGCTCACAACAATGTCTATGGCTTTTCATCTTTAAGCTTTTCTTATTATGATCAAACGTAGAGATACAAGAGAATGTGATCAAGCGTAGAGATCAATGCCCCAAAACTTGGCTGGTTGATTTGTACGGTACTTTCTGTCAATGCTTTTGATTACTTCCATGTCTTCTTTTGCCAATTCGAAATCGAAAACTTGAAAATTCTCTACCAATCTCTCAGGCTTCGATGTCTTTGGTATTACCACTGTGTTCCTCTGAATCCCCCACCTCAGAACAACCTGTGCCACTGTCTTCTTGTACTTGTCGGCTACATTCTGCATTCATACCAAAGAACAAGAACATAAGAAGGATTTGGATGAACCCAACTGTTGAAGGTTCAATCTTTTAACTGTTTGAATGGTCTTACTTTGAGAGCTGGGTCATCGAGACATGAGACGGTACCAAACCACTCGGCATTGGCAGTGGCACCACCGAGAGGAGTATGAGCTGTGACACAAATCCCGTGCTTCTGGCAGAACTTGACAAGAGAATCACGTTGGAAGTAAGGATGTGTCTCAATCTGATTCACTGCAGGCTTGATCTTTGAGTAAGCCAAGCAATCTCTCGTTAGAAAGACGTCATAGTTGCTGCAAAAAACCAAATGATAATTAAGAAAATCAGAAAACAACGACTAAACAAAAGGATTTGTTAACATAGTGAGAGAACTTGAACCTGATTCCAATGCTGCGAACTAAACCCATAGAAACAAGCTTTTCCATGTCATGCCATGTAGTTTCCAGAGAGATAGTTGTATCTATGTCCAATACACCATCTTCCCCCAACGCACTATCGGTTGTTCCAACTCCTACAAGCATACACATGTTGAAGCGTATCAATCAACATGTAATTTTCTAGAGACTTGAGAACATTTTATTCAGCCAGTGAAAAAGAAGGATAATGCAATGGTCTTCACCAGTGTGCTTCGTTGCTACGGGAAAATGAACGAGGAAAAGGTCGAGGTAATCCAGTTGAAGTTTCTTGAGACTGTCCTTGCACGCCTCGATAACATGTCCATGGTCTGAATTCCATAGCTGCAAAACAAAGAGAGAAGTGAGATCAGAGATTTCTCACTTTTCATTATAATTGAGATCATAGATTTAGCAGATTCCGTTCGGACCTTGGTCGTAATGAAGAGATCCTCCCTCTTGACCAGACCAGTCTTGAATGCTTCTGTAAGAGCCTCACCAACTTCGGTTTCGTTCCTATAATCAGCTGCACAAGTAAAAAGATGTACAAGACTCATAAAGCTTTCAAAATTAAGCAATAAATCGGGACATAAAACAGCTCAGACTTTATCATTCTATGATTTTTATACTTTCAACTGCAAGAATCAGATGCAGAGAGGTTAGCTCAAGAGGACTTAACACTAATCTTAGACATATTCCAATAAAAGTTCAGCTTTCAACAAGTTACAACAAACGCATTATTCAATTCAAATCTATTTACGAAACCGAAGCAACAAAAGCCCAGAAATCAAAGGCTTGAGAGTGAGAGAGTTAGTTTACCAGCACAGTCGAGATGGCGATACCCGATCTTAATGGCGTTGATGATAAGGTCTCGAATCCCTTCCTTCTCCATTCTCCACACTCCTAAGCCGACGATCGGCATCTTGAAGCCACTGTTCAGTGTTATCTCCATTTCTAAGCTCTCTCTGCTTCTCTCCTGAATCTTGATAGGGTAAAAATATCTTCTCAGATTTAGAGTTTTCAGTCGAGTGATCATTGTTAGCTTAAAAGATAATCCTCCAACGTTTACATCTAGGCCCAATGGGCCAACTAATTACGCATCATTAATGGGCCAATCAATTTCTTAGGCCTTATACGCACCGTATCGTATAAATATATCTATACCCAATGGGCCAACTAAAACACATGCTTAACGGGCCAACAAATATCTTAGGCCTTATACGCAATTTATCGTATAAATATATAGATACGAGACGTGAACATAGTTGCAAGTTAACTTTGATTGTTGTGTCCGGCAGAATCTAAATTTCCTTTTTTTCTCTCTCACAGGTAATTGAATGGTCGCTAGCTCAATCTGTACTCTCGCAACTTTTGGTCTTTCACTCTCGTAATTCTCAGGCGAGATTTCTAATTATATAGCTTTTGGGTTTGGTTTTGTATCATCGATCTCGTCACGCTTATACGAAAATAGTAGAAATTGTGATCGGATTTACCGTGAGACGTATAAGAATTTTGATGATTCAGCTAGGTTTCCTAGGATTCGTGGGTTTGTTTTGGATTGTANAACTTTTGGTCTTTCACTCTCGTAATTCTCAGGCGAGATTTCGAATTATATAGCTTTTGGGTTTGGTTTTGTATCATCGATCTCGTCACTCTTATACGAAAATAGTAGAAATTGTGATCGGATTTACCGTGATTCAGCTAGGTTTCCTAGGATTCGTGGGTTTGTTTTGGATTGTACTAGTTTTGAGATGATTCTAGACATTCTTCGAATTCTAGGTCTCTTTTGTGCTGCTGGGATTCGATTTTTTAGGCCTTGAACTTTATTTTTCTATTCGATTTTTCGCTGGAGAGAATTGTTACCCAGCAATTGATTTTGGGTTTATTCATGTTCGTGTATTGAAACCCTAAATTTGATACCCTTTCTCATTACGATCACTAAGTTAATCTTCTAGNTATTTTTCTATTCGATTTTTCGCTGGAGAGAATTGTTACCCAACAATTGATTTTGGGGTTATTCATGTTCGTGTATTGAAACCCTAAATTTGATACCCTTTCTCATTACGATCACTAAGTTAATCTTCTAATTGACTTGTGTGACGTTTTTTATCCTTTCCGTATTGGTAGGTTGGTAGTTGGTTGCCTCTGTTAACTTACTCTATTTGTCTACCAGCAATACTATGGTAAGTGTCTTTCTTTTTAACTATAAAGGTTTCTTTTTGTACCTCTAATCTTCTCTGTGGCTTAACAATAACTCACTAATCTAATGCAGTTTTTCGATGGATACCATTATCATGGAACTACCTTCGAGCAGAGCTATCGATGTTATCCTGCATCTTTTATCGACAAGGTTTGGTTTCATCTGTTCACCTTTAGGTTGATACCATAATAAGTTGATCTGAGATTGCTGTATTTATATAAAGAGATTTGTCGTCTTCTTGATGTTCATATTTTGTTTTCTAATTTCTATTTTATTTTTCTCTTCCTGCAGCCCCAAATTGAAAGTGGTGATAAGAGTAAGTCTTTTTATCTAGACATTGATGTGTATTTCCAGTCTATTTTTTTCAAGCTTGGAATTCTGATTTTATGTTAAATGTATTTCAGTTATAATGCCACCATCAGCCCTGGATCGATTGGGTATGCCACTACTAGCGTTCTCTTTTGGATTTTTTTTAATGTGTGTTAAACTTAGAAAAATATCAAAGTGCTAAGTTTGGGAAATTTGTACAGCCTCTTTGCATATTGACTATCCAATGCTGTTTGAGCTTCGTAATGCTGGAATTGAACGTGTTACTCACTGTGGAGTCCTTGAGTTCATTGCAGAAGAAGGGATGATTTACATGCCATATTGGGTACAAATCAGTTTCTTCTCTCATTTTCAATTGAAATACTCGAGATTATGCAGCTTTAATAAACTGATTGTTTGCTACTTTAATCTAATCCAGATGATGCAGAATTTGCTGCTGCAGGAAGGGGACATTGTGAGAGTTAGAAATGTCACTCTTCCAAAGGGAACTTATGTTAAATTACAACCCCACACTACGGACTTTCTGGATATATCTAACCCGAAAGCCATGTAAGTCTAACTCATTTATACCCTCTCTTAGTTAAGGCCTCATGTAGCTCTCTTTTTCCCTATCATGTTGATTATTGCTGAGAGAATGCAGTATATTGAAGTTCTTCTTCCTGATTCATAACACATTGTTATGTGATGCACTCGTTTCTTTTTGTTCTTAATATTGAAGTGCCTTTGTAATGAATGACTAACCTTGCAGCTTGGAGACTGCTTTGAGGAATTACTCATGTCTAACCGTTGGGGATAGCATTATGGTTCCGTACAACAACAAGAAATACTTCATAGATATAGTTGAAGCAAAGCCTGCTAATGGAATTAGCATCATAGAAACAGACTGTGAGGTTGATTTCGCGCCTCCCCTTGATTACAAGGAGCCCGAACGTTCCACTGCACCTGCTGCAGCTAAGGGTCTGGCAAAAGGTATGTATCTATGGACATGAGAATCATCGGGTAGAGTTACTATAAGCTTCAAGTTGTTAGATTTTTATGTATTCTTTTTCTTTCCAAATTCCACAGCTGAGGAGGTTGTGGCTGAACCGGAACCAAAGTTCAACCCATTCACGGGATCTGGAAGACGGCTAGATGGGAGACCTCTTGCCTATGAGCCACCACCTGCCTCTTATCCTTCCTCTAGCTCAAAAGACAAACAGCCTGTTGCTACTAATGGTAATGGACAGTCATCTGTAGCAAGTAGCTCAGAGAAAACTGCGCGACAGGCTCAAGGAAAGCTTGTGTTTGGAGCCAACGCAAACCGTGCTCCAAAGGTACTCATTCGAACTTTATTGATAACTAATACAAATGAAAAACTGCAATCCAATTGAGAGACAAATGCTAATGATTGTTCCTCTCTTAACTTTTTTCTCTTTCAGGTTGGAGCTGGAAAAGAGGTAAAGAAAGAGGAAGAAGAGAAGAAGGAAGAAGAGCCTAAGTTTCAAGCTTTCTCTGGGAAGAAGTATTCATTGAGGGGTTGATCAACTCCTATGTTATGTATTATAACTACTTGTGCCTTGAACCAAACAAGAAAAACAAATGAATTCAATAAAAGCTCTGACCTTTTCTATTGTCATAATCACATTTTCTACAATTCTCTGCTCTTCCATATTCTTACATGCAGAAGATATTCTTTGGCTCTTTACACTTGAAGTCATTGTCCAGAGAGGAGGTTCTGTGTTTTCTACATCTGAATTTTATCTATAAACTAAGATAAACAGATGATAACTTCTGTAGGAGAAGTAGATTCGAAGCAAATTATGACTTTTTCTATTGAGATATCACTCAACCCTTGGACCAAACATACATCTCTTGAGTTTTAGTCAGAACAAATAGAGACAAAAAGAATAAATAGATCCTGCTTGAGCGATGGTCTATGTGACTCCTTACTGCAGAATGGCTCTGAGAGCATCTTTCACGTATTTGTACTTGAATTCAAAACCGAGCTCTTTGGCTCTTACAGGTAAAACTTTCTGTCCTTCCAAAACCACAGTGGCACCTTCTCCGAGCAAAGCTTTGAGTGCAAAGTCAGGAACTGGTAGCCAAGATGGTCGACCAAGAACGCTGCCTAGCTGCTGGCACATCTCACCTAATCTAACAGGGTTCGGTGCAGTCCCATTTATAACTCCTGAAACAACCAGCACCAATAGCATTCTGCTTTAGCCCTCGACATATTCTTAAGAGGTACATAGAACACGTGTGTGTTGTTTGTCACCTTGATAGGATGGTTTAGTGAGGGCTTCGTAGATTAGGTTCACCAAGTCATCCACGTGAATCCACGAGAACCTACTCAGTGTATTATGCATGAATCATAGTTAAATTCGCAGAGAGGCATTAAGAGATAAACCAGAAAAAGTATATGACTTTACCATTGTTCTCCTGAACCGAGAGGTCCTCCAGCAAACATTTGAAAAAAGGGTATCATCATGGCTACCATACAAAAAGATAAAGTATAAGTCCTTCACGAACATAACTCATTAGCATGTGAGAGTGCTAGAACACGAACCTAAAGCTCCACCATCTTTTCCAAGAACAACACCAATGCGGATAAGTGCCACTCTTACATCCTTGTTCACTTTCAACGCAGTTCCTTCCCATTCTCTGCAAACCTAAGTATACAAGTACATATTTCTTTTGAGCAGCAAAATCTTGGCACGTAGCATTTGATATATCACCGGGAAGTACAGAGTTTTTTTCACGGTCCTAAACCCCAAAAAGAATCAGACTTAGCAAGAATATCTATTTCATGACATTTACCTCTGAAAGATAATCCTTCCCGGATGGACTACTTTCATCGAATACTCCTGTCTCACTAGTACCTGACAGTGTAAGGAGCGTTAGGAGTCTTGATGCCATGATCAAATTCTTTAAAAAGTAACGTTGATGGCTATAAAATAGGATTGTAACAAACCATAGTAACCAACAGCTGTCGCGCTAACTAGTACGGTAGGCCTAGCTTCTGGTGGTGAATTATTCATCAATTCAACAACCTTCATATGGTTTCAGATAATAGACTCAAAATGTGAAGCATGGAGCCACTATCAAATCAGAAAATACAGTTATAACGAACTTTAGAGGTGACACGGATCCGGCTGTCCTTAATCTCTTTCTTGATCTGCAGAGCAAACAAAGATATCCACTGAGGCGTTGATAAAAAAAAGAAGCTTAAAAAATAGAGAACGCAAAGGAAGGAGTAAAAAGAAACCGACCTCAGGAGACCACCTTGTACTAATAGGCAATCCTGCCAAGTTCACAACAGCAGTTGAGCCTTGTACGCAATTTCTCCACTCTGGTTCTTCTGCAATCACAATACCTGGGAAGTCCTTGGCTGAAAAATAGATGAATCAGATCAAATATTGAATGAACCACGCTACAACTGTATACATGATCCTAGTAAATCCGAAGCAGAAGAGTCATTACCTTCTTACCAGGAAATATTTGCTCAGCTTTGGATTTAGAGCGTGTCAAGACCCGAATAGAGTGATTATCTGCGGAATGAATAAAGAATAAACACATGTTACAAAGTCAACTAAGTCAAATAATCAAAGAAGAAGAATACCAGCACGAAGTCTCTGAACTAATCGTCTCCCTATAAATCCAGTTGCTCCAGTTACTGACACTGTCATTTGATTCTCCTGTGAATAAGTAGAAACCCATTGATTAGATACAGCTTTGGATTTTGATTCTTCAAACCTTAGTTCTGTGGCTCAAATGTTATCCATGGTTTTCTTGTCCAAGTGTATAATCCAATGCAATGAGCTTAAAGAGAAATTGGAGAAGTTTGAATGACATACCTTTTGGGATTTTTCAGAAATACACAGAATCATTAGTCTCTTTTTCCCTGGCATCTTGAAAATCCAAAAAAATGATCATAAATATTCCTGCAACAGATTAGAAGCTAAAGAAGAACAATGTCTACATTAAAATTTCATACGGAGAAAGATCGAGGAGGAAGGGAAAGAGCAGAAGATGACAGAGCGAAGGAGGAGGAAAGAGACGTTGGTGAGCAGAGAAGCTCCATCGTTTCGCTGATTTGATCGTTAACACTGAGTGGTAGTGGAGAGAGACACATGCATATAGAAGAAATGAAACCAAGACAACTTAATGGGCCGTTAATGGGCCTTTACACAATATAATCACTACGAAAGACCCGTTAAGGGTCCAATAGACCTATGTGGGATCCAGTGGGTCTATTCCGGATCCATTGGGCCTATTTCGGATCGAGTGGGCCATTTTTTGGCCCAGTGATTAGTCGTTCAAGTGTTTTCTCTCTGTACTGTGAGACGGAGAGGACAAGAGAGAGAAATGGCGGCGATGCAGTGGTGCGGAGCGATGGCGCAACGGATTATGATGACGCAGCGTACGACTGCTGCATTGACTTGTTCGGCGAGGTATTCTTCGTTATCTCCGGCGTCTGCAGCTCCGGCGATGGATTTGTGCGGGAGAGGAGATAAGAAGACGAAGAAAGGAAAGAGGTTTAAAGGATCGTACGGTAATTCGAGAGGGAAGAAGCAGAAGATGATTGAGCGAATCAAGGATAAGCTCGAGGTTCCGAGGTCTACTCCTTGGCCTCTCCCTTTCAAGCTCATCTGAAAAGTTCTCTTGTTAAGGTTTTTTTTACTCGTATGCCACAAGAATGTCAGATTTTAGTGGTCAGGTTCCAGTTTTAAAAACGGTTTGTATACTTCTCATCATGAATCAGATACTCGTCTATGTTCGTGATCTATGATTTTTAATACCTTTTGGTATTTAGAGGCGTAAATTTCTCTCCTTTTTGAATGGCTCTTGCTTCTTTGAGGAAAATTGCTGATTTTCATTGAAGTTTTTGGTTTTCAGCTTTTCTTCAATACTCTTTCATCACATATTGTTAGCTTAAGTGTAAGCTGTTTGATTTCTTTCTTCCCTCCCTGATTAGATTTACTGACAATTAACCTTGTAACAGTGTAGGCTACTTGGTTGTAGGGAACTAGGAAGATCTGTTGCCTTGGTATGAATTTTTGTAACAAGCATGTTGAATAGTGTTCGTTTGGATGAATAAATGGTTGAATATGGCGTAAGAGATCAATAACTCTCAAATTTGGAACATCATACGATGTTTGAAATCCACTATTTGCTCGCATTGGACAATTGTGATAGGTACCATGTTTGATTTCTTGANGTATTAGAGTTGGTATTTAACCGGTTCTTAACCGGTTCTGGTTATTAATTTAGTTGCTCATGATTGTATATAAATACTGTACCAACACTCATTTTTGATTCAAGTTGTTCAGTTTTACAGTTTCATAACAAACTCTTTTCTCTCGATTTTACTTCTTGAATTCTTGAGATTGAACNAAATGTTTTAGTATGCATCATAGATCAATAGGAAAAGAGATGTAACAAAGTTCCCTGATCTAGCTTGATGTTGAAGATCTTATAGTTCCAAAATATAATATTTGTGGTGACTATGATCATAGATATATCTCTCATAGATGCTCAATATCTCTGTTTTCTCGACTTTGATCTTTGACTGTTCTTTGACTTTTGAGTGATTATGATTATTTGGGTAATTGGGTTCCATCTTCTCTCTTTAGGTTTTCCGGTGAATTTGCTGTTTAAGGGTGGAAGAAAGGGTTTTTAATTTCAATTTCAAAACGACAGTATTTAGAAACAGATAATCTTCTGGGCTCATTAGGCTTCAGTGTATTAGTTCAGATTTGGTCAAGTGTCACTCAAATGCATCAAACGTAGACTTATACTTGAGGATTGTTTAGAAACTAATCCATTAAAGATTTGTTCGTTACCGAGCCAACGTCTCCTCTGATGAAAGTCCGTAGGCTTCCTGACTGTCTCCATTTAACACAACCTACGAGAGTCAGACTGGTTCCCTAAAGATTTTCATTGAAGAGACGTTGGCGCAGTAACGAATCGATCTTTGTATTAATTTGTAAACAATCGTTAAAAGTATAAATCTCTCTAACCAACGCCAGAATGCATTAACGTAGAGAAAGCTCAACCGAATACAACCGTCAGATTTTGTCAAGTGTCGCTCAAACGTGAAGATTGCTTACGAGCCAATATCTTATCATCCGGAAGACACGAAGAATTGGATGACCAAGAAACCACCTAGAAGATTTACACATACAAACCTCAAAAAACCATTATATTAAACGTGACTCAATATTTATTAGAAAAGCGTGGCCATGCTTTTTCTCCAGTTATGTGATCTCCGAGTTGTTGGAACCTGAGGCGTGAAGCTCAGACCAAACATCTCCTTCATGGCTCTTCCTTGCTCCACGAACCTAACGAGCTTTGCCACAACGGCTGCGCTATCAACAACGTGGGTTATGTCCTTGGGTTTACTCCAGATATGGTTCACCAGCTGCAGCCTCCGGCGTTTTGAGTTCACCGCGATACCAAACTTCTCGTAAAGTTTCTTCCTTTCCTCTACAGAAAACCTCTTCCCGACCAACTTGCTTAGCATCCGTCTCTCCCTCTGAAGCGCCTTCACGCTACAAACAAACGAGGGGTTAACAATAGATTGGCTATTTGCTGCGGATGCAACACAAACGCTAAAAGTATTGAACTAACCTTGAAGCTACTGTGAGTGTGTGTCCTCTTTCGAAGACTTGGTTTCCCTGAGAAAAGCTTTCTTTCATAAAGGAGAGTCTTCTTAGCTCTACTCCGATGTATATCGAATCTGCTTGATCTCCTGTGAAGAGCAAGAAAAAGTATGTTCTATGCACCAACGAGACATTGCATGTCTGCCACAGTTCCAGAATCTGTTCCCTCAGTTTCTCGAATTCCTCCGACCAGTTCGTCACTGTACCATGCACCTCTTTGTCCAGACCAACGTCCTTCCCCATTCTCCCTGAGTTCTCAGGATCCGAAACCTTGAAACACAAACTTAGGCGTAAGAAGTTCAATCATTTGTAGCAAAAGAAAAAGCAAAATAGCTAATGATTTTGCGGTTATTACCATTTCCTTGAGCCCTTCAACGAATGATCGGATGCTGGTGATGCCTCCATCTTCTCCCACCAACGGTGTTCCAACGCTGTGGGCCTCAGTGAATTCGCTTCCGCGGGAAGACATAGAGTCATTCCTCAATAAATTCCTACCAGAACCGTACTCTAAATCAGGAAATGCAAAACCATGCCCCTCCGGTCTTCCAGGGTAGTCTGTCTCCAGGGCATCGGGAGGAGTGCTTGTGCCCATCGTGCTATCACCACGGCTCCAAATATTCCTCACTCTGACGCTTCTGACACTTGATGGAATCCTATTTAGAGCAAGACCTGTTCCACCGTCTGCCTCTGAATTGTGGCCCATAAGCGTTTCTGCATCCGCCCTTTCTTCATCGCTGTTATGAATGTCTCGGGCTGATTCTTCCATCTCAATGCATTGTACTTCTTTGCAGTATTCTTCTGACTGATCTCCTGAACGGGAAAGCGACATGTCCTCCTCCAGATCACCGTCAGAGTGAGACCTAACAGGATTTCGAGCAGTTGACAGAGGCGTTGACGTGCCATTTGATATGAAACTGGTTCTGTCTGGATCGACCACGCCTGATGTCTCTGAAACTGAACCATCCTCCCACTTGTCGGTGCGATTATGGAAATGTGGAGTTCGAGCCTTTGAAATTTGAAAAGGATTAAACAAACGGTTAAGCTAAAAATGCTGACTAAATGTATAAGACTATTGGATGAAGTTCAATTTAACTGAGATACCTTCGAGGACTCATCGTGCTCGACCATCTTCATGAAATCTTCAAGCCTAGACTGAGCAAGATCCCTCTGTTTTGTCATCTCTGCAAGCTGCTTCTCCATCTGCAGTGCACAACATGCAACATTAATCAGAATAAACCCAATTATCCAAAAATCAACCAACCTCATGCCAAAAGATTTGTCCAAACTACTTCTGGGTTTTCACAAACGCACGGACCTTTTGTATCTGAAGATCTTTCTTTCTCAGAACAACCCCACACTCACAGCTTGAGGTGGCAGGGGCTGGGTTCCTCAGCTCGCTCTCGAGCCTGGCTAGCTCACGCTGTAACTGCTTCACCAAAGCTTTGTCTGACATGACAACATTAATCTGTGCCTTTGTGGTGACTTCCTTGGCGCAGCAGGCAAACAATAGGGTGTTTCTAGTCTGCTCCACATGGCTTCTCGCTGGACTCAGCGTGCAGACTATAGCAGTTCTGGCATTTCCCCCCAAACATGGCTGAAGTATGCGTGTGAGCTTGGAGTCTCTATAGTTGATGTGCCCTTGTCTTCCCTTGCTGCATCATGTTGAGAGTCTTTATATCAAAGCACATCAAGTTTCAGACAAGACAAAAGGAAACGCTTGTAATAGTCCGACTTTTGTTTTGTCAATATTTATCTATGGCATATGCTAAAACTAGTTTCAACCGAAGTATCACTTCCACACCTGAGTTTGCGTATCACAGTTCCAAGAGTTAGCAAACTTCGATTGATATGACAACCCTCCTTAAGTCTTGCACCAGCTGATAAGGCCTGCGATGCTCGCTCGCTTCCCGCCAAATCAATAAAATTCTGTACATAAGCAAAAATAAGCACCAAGATGATTGGAAAAGCTTAAAGCCTTAAGACCCAAAAGTAGATAAAGCGGATGAGTTCATACCACACTCGCCATGAGAGTAGTTGAATTTTCTTTCCCTAAGAACTCACGAGCAGAGCTTTCAACAGTCTGCNAAAAAAAAAAAAAAATAGATAAGGCAGTGAGAAAAAAATGAGGGAACTTTTGTGCTTTAGGCCCAGTGATAGAAGGAGCTTTACTAGTTTGATAATTTGATGAGATCTTGAACTTCTCTCATTCAAAGAGGTTTCGCCAATCTTCCGCTGCGCTGCAATAAGTACAACAAGAAGTACAGAGACGTGAGAAGATAATTTTTTTCCAGACAAAACTTTATACAGAATAGCTATTCTGTATAGAGTTTCTGAGGTTATTACCTTCACAAATAGAGATGAGATCTTTCAAATGGTTCCAGTCTCTCAGGATTTCCTCCGTGGCTTTTTCAACGACAGCCCCTTTCTATGTAAAAAAAAAACGCAGAGACAGTCACTAAAGATTATCAACTAAGAGGGTTTGCAGTAAGGAGAAAACAGCAATTTTTCACCTCAGGGTCATCTCGTAGCCTCAGTGGTGTACTATCTGGGCTAAGAAGATCTCGGATGGCCTCATTGTAGATCTCTATAGCTGAAAATTTAACAACAAACGCCCTATCTTCATGCTGCAGTGAACGGTGAAATTATTGGTATCGTGGAAATGAAGAATACATATCAAAGTAGTATGGAAAGAACAAATCAGACAATTCTTTACAGTACCTTAAATATATAGTCAAATATGTCAGCCACCGCAAACTCAGTTATACCAGTCATGGTGTATGTCTTTCCACTGCTCGTCTGACCATACGCGAAAATACTAGCTGGGAAAGATTAATTATTGAAACGTTTAGATTTTCATGTCATCGATGACTGCATCATTACAGCAATCAAGGAAGCTTACAGTTGATTCCTTTGACAACCGAGAGTGCAACTTCCTTGGGCCCATCCTCGTATACTTGTCTGGTTGAGCATTCACCTCGGTACACTCTATCTGAAACCAAAATGTCAAAAGATACAGGGGCATGCATATCAACTCATGGATGTGATGTACAAGTTTGAAATTCAAGGGGGCAAGGCTAGGCGAAAAGGTTGGAAGTTGGAACAGTGCAAAATCTGTTATCAAAAGATCAAAACTGAAGTGGATTTAAGTACGTAAAGATATTCAAATTAAAAACACGCAATTCTTACCGAATGAGTATGCAGAAGGAAAAGTTGAGCCTTCACGCAACGTGTTTCTGTACAATACGGTGGTATCGTTGATGCATTCCCAGTCTGCAGCTTCATTAGCCAAGATCTCTTTCTCGTTCAAAGGTCTCAGTCTTACCAGAACCAGTATCTTCTCTTCCCGAGCTACTTGCACCTGTGTCTTCTCCATTTTCTTCAGCTCTTCTCCAGCAATTGCTCCCATTGATCACTGGTCAAATAACAATGATGAACAATAAGCCCTTTAAGCATAGGAAACTCGAACTTGTTTACCTAGAATAGCTCGGATGTTAAGCTTTATGTATCTGCACATTTCAATCATCTTTTAAAGACTGCTGAAAGCTTTCAAGAACAGAATAGCGCTTGAGAAGAGATCAAAAGAGTCATTATTTTCTAACTAACACAACCATAAACAAATGATGAAAGCTCAGACATCTAATCTTACCAAACAAAAAATAGGAGCTTGAAAAACAAGAAGCATGCCTAGAAAAGCCCTTTGTGATCTCCAAAAAGGAGAAAAAAGTTAAACACGTAAACAACGCAAACTCATAATGTCGGAGAAATTTAGATTACACTGCAAATAAACACCAGAGCTCAAATTTATGCAATCCACTACCTAAACCGAAGAAAAAGAAACCGTAAGAGAGATGAACTATTACTAATTAATATGGATGTTTTTATTAGAATATCAGAACATAGTTAACTTAGAAGGTGTTCAACCTTTAACTGAAGAAGAAACAAAAAAGATTACCGACTTTTTTCTCTAGTGGTCACCCACTATGCTTGAGAACGAAGTCATGCATCATGAATTCAAAGTTTCTTTAATGGAAAAATAAGTAATAAATGGCCCCACGAACCAGCGTTCTATGTTGAAATGCAAATATTTTAAGAAAAAAGAAGAACTAAAAAAGAAAAAGTTGCCATATTCCAAGGACTTTGATTGAAATCTCACACGCAAAAGCAGACAGAAAAAAAGAAGATAGAAATTTACTTAAGTTGCTTGTATTCACAAGTTTTTCTCACAAGTGCACTCGAGATTTTTCACTTTTGACAATCCTTAATGTAACTAAGGAAAACAAATGAACCAATTAGCATTAAAAAATCATAATGGAACAATTTAATAATGATTTGACTTTGAATGTGTAAAATATCTTAAAAAGCATTTCCATCTTGAATCTAAACCTTAAATCTTCTTCTGTTCATATATGATATTTTATCTGTTTATACATTTACCTTAGAGTTGTCTTCTTCCCACAATGTGATGCCGTTTCTACAGAAAGCTCTGATCTGAAATATCCACCATAGATTTCAGTGTTGATAAACACACAGAACTGAATTCAAAAGTAGAATCGGAAGTTCAATTACACACAGTTATTGTTTCTGAATCTATCAAGCAAATCCTGATAAAATGCCGAAGTATTCTCCACAAAAGTTACTAAAAATAGCAATCTTCGATCTAAAAATTAGGGGAAAAAGTAACTGAGTTTGAGATCAATTTCTAGTTTCAAGATGGGGAAAAATCTCAAAATGATTCGAAGGGAATAGAAACTTTTCACCTAAATAAAAAACAAAAGAAGTTTGAGAAATCTAGGTATTGATGAAAAAGTGTAATCTCGGAACTCAAAGGCGAACCATAATCTGTATCAGTAGAGCGAAACAAACGGAGAGAAAGTGAAAACCAGAGTACCTTCTTCTTCTTTTCGTCGTTGTCTACTCCATCATCCTCCTGCTTAGTCCTCGTCGTCGTCTTCTTCTTCTTCTACAACTTGATATTGTCGTCTCTATCGCTAGAAACGATCCATTGGCTCTGTTTCTCTCACTCGGAAAGAGCCAAAGAGGGACCAGTGGGCATTGATTTGGTCCCGCAAATCTCGTATAGAAGCGCCTCAGTTTCTATTTTGTATTGCGGTGGAAGGAAGATACCATAACAAATCCCTATTGTACCCCTGAGAACGCTGTCGGGAATCTGAGAAAAGCTGCCACGTGCCTTAAAAGCATTTGTCATTCGCTTTTCATTAAATTTATTAATTATTTCGATCTCCTTAGTTTACTCTTTTGCCACGTGGCAGGAGGACCGCTGCTTTATATCCGTTGAAAGGTTGGGAGCCCGAGGATTTAGACTTTGGAAACTCTCTCTATCAGAAAGAGACTCTCTTCTAAGATGGGTTTTTTTAAGTCGTTCTATTGAATCTTTTGTGGGCTTAAACATAAAGCCCATTATATCTGGACTCGGCTCAAGAACAAAAAACCAACGTAGACATAGAAAATCCGTTTTCAATCATCCCAAGTTTTATTATATAGTTTCAATTCCATTCTTGTAGTACAAACAATAATGTAAAATAAAATTATATATTACTAAAGATGACAGAAATGTTAGAATATAGTACTGGAGTTGACATAAATGTTAGAATATAGTACCATTATTGATGAAAATTTTTAAAAACATATTGCAGAAATAAGAGGAATTTGTGGGAGCATAATTATGAATAATTATTTTACAAATATATGTGTTTCTTTACAGGGGCGGATCCAGAGATTTAATTTAGTGGGGGCAACACTTAAAAATAAGTGATATATGTGGGGGGCAATTCTTAAAAATAGGTGATTTTAGTTATGACATATTGCAAATATTTCTAAAATTGGCTTGAAAATGTAAGAAAACAAAAAATAGTGTGGTGCACTTGCCACCATAATACCCAACGTGGATCCGCCCATGTTTCTTTATAATTTATAGACTATAATGCAACAAAAATAGAACATCTGATAAGACAGCCAAAACTAATAATTGCAAACATCAATCAAGAATTTAAGAGCATGTGAAGAATGTAAGAGAGGTTCTTATTATTAAAGAAAATGAAAATAATTCAAAATAGGAAAGAGAATGAAAGAAGTGGTTCTACAAATAGAGTTTTTAGATACTTGTTTAGAAGGGTTCTAATCACTTGTCCACATATTATTGGTTCATTTTTCTTTACCACTTTTAAATTAATTAAAAATCTTAAATGTAAAAATAATAATAATAGTTTATTCATAAGATACTCTTTTTTAGATACTCATCGATTGATATGGTTTAAATATATTGAACCAAATGTTATGTATATATAGCATTAACTGGACCGACGCGAAGATCTTTTCACTAGATTAAGTTATACATTTAGTCAAAACGAATATTTGGGACAATTATTTCTTTTTTTTTTGTCATTGGGACAATTATTTCTAGACCACCAATTTCAATGGATGTTAATAAATTTGACCCTACCATTTTTGTTTTCAAATCTTCATGTGGCTCTTATTTTTTCTTCCTAAAATTAGCATATCGTACAACACATCTATTTCTGTTGGAATTTATTACATTTACCAAACACACCGACATGCATTTTTCCTTGTACTAGAAGAAACACAACACTTGCAAGTCTTTTCTTTACTGAAGTTTCTCCTTTTACCTTTGGGTCCCTAGACTCTGACTCACCTTACTATAGATCCTACTGTATCGTTTTGTTCCTCTCACCTCAAACTTTCAGCTCCATTGCCATAAATGAAGGAAGGGACAGATTCATACATCGTATAGTACTAAACTTTTATATCCATCAAGTTTCTTCGGCGTTAACGACCAGAATCTGATGTTTAGCCAAAGATGCTTGGGCTAACTTTGAGAGAGATATTAATCATTCAGAGATAGTGAGAAACTTGAGTTCTGTAGAAGTATGCGAATTCTGTGTGATGCCTGTGAGAGCGCCTCCGCTATCGTCTTCTGCGCCGCCGACGAAGCTGCTCTTTGTTGCTCCTGCGACGAAAAAGTAACTAATGACTTTTTTCTGAAAATCTTGTGTTACTCGTGTCCTGTTCTAGCTAGTTCCACGAGCTCCAGTGCTAGAGTAATAGATTGTGATGTTTTAGTTAAGTTATTGTAACTCTAGGATGGCTAAAAGTTGCATCAAATCTTTCAAAAGTAAGGAACCAAGCGGTTTCTGATTCAACGATGGATTCATGTTCTCTAGTTGTGTTTTGGTTGTCTTCAGGTTCATATGTGCAACAAGCTGGCTAGTAGACATGTACGTGTAGGCTTGGCTGATCCGAGCAATGCCCCAAGCTGTGACATATGCGCAAATGCGCCTGGTATCACTCCTCTCACTCTCTCTTTGTTTTAGTGTAAAAGAAACTTATCTCCTTCTTTTTTGAGATTTGTGAGCTTGTTTGNTTTGAGATTTGTGAGCAGCTTTCTTCTACTGTGAGATAGACGGTAGTTCTCTTTGTCTACAATGTGACATGCTTGTACATGTTGGTGGCAAGAGAACACACAGGCGGTTTCTATTGCTAAGACAGAGAATTGAGGTCTGGTCTTAAACTCAGTTATTTGGATCTTGAAACTTCTTGTTTTCTGATCTTGAGTGTTCTTACAATGTGTATGTAACCTGTTGTTTCTTGTAGTTTCCAGGAGATAAACCTAATCACGCTGATGATCTGGGGTTACGGTGTAAGGAGACACCCCGTCAANGGCGGTTTCTATTGCTAAGACAGAGAATTGAGGTCTGGTCTTGAACTCAGTTATTTGGATCTTGAAACTTCTTGTTTTCTGATCTTGAGTGTTCTTAACCTGTTGTTTCTTGTAGTTTCCAGGCGATAAACCTAATCACGCTGATGATCTGGGGTTACGGTGTAAGGAGACACCCCGTCAGAAGGTTAAAGGTCGTGGTCACGAATCAGATGAGAATGGTGATCATAGTATGATCGATCTTAACTCCAATCCTCAAAGAGTACACGAGCCTGGATATAATCACCAAGTAAGTGTACTAAAACGAACATATCTTGGCTCAGTTTTCCTTGAATGTCTCTAAACTGTTTTGTTCTTTGTTCAAAGGAGCAGGGTATTGATGTAAATAGTGCAGACAATCACGGGCTTGCAGGCGTTAGAACGTTTAAAAGAGAGTCTGAAATGTGATCATATATAGATACACAAGATCAAGTAAGAACCTTGNAATCACCAAGTAAGTGTACTAAAACGAACATATCTTGGCTCAATTTTCCTTGAATGTCTCTAAACTGTTTTGTTCTTTGTTCAAAGGAGCAGGGTATTGATGTAAATTGTGCAGACAATCACGAGCTTGCAGGCGTTAGATACACAAGATCAAGTAAGAACCTTGTAGATTATCAAAAAAAGTAAGAACCTTTTAGGCATGCAAGAACACTTATCTTTACAGGGAATTTTCTTGTATACTCTTTTAGTTTTGATGAAATTAGCTTAAATGGCTCAAAGGAAACGGGTAAGAGAAAAAAATCTGAATCAGATAAGCTTGTGTAGAATTTAGTAGAATCTTGATAATTACTTGAGCAGTGTAGCCATTAACAAACATGCCTTTTGGCTCCAGTTAAGAGATCATCATGAACCATTGCTATGATCTTCTTCTTCTTCTCTCTACCTAATTTAGTTGAGACTTAAACTCTGAGCTCACTCTGGTTTTTGGATTTGGTTTGTTANAGCTTGTGTAGAATTTAGTAGAATCTTGATAATTACTTGAGCAGTGTAGCCATTAACAAACATGCCTTTTGGCTCCAGTTAAGAGATCATCATGAACCATTGCTATGATCTTCTTCTTCTCTCTACCTAATTTAGTTGAGACTTAACTCTGAGCTCACTCTGGTTTTTGGATTTGGTTTGTTATTATAAACATGAATTGTTTGAGGCTCATATCACCTTTTTAATATGTGTTTATAGCCACTCAGTTATTAGCAGTAACGAGTTACAAAACGACCATATTAACCAGAAAGAAACAATACTAGTCACATAAAACACCAAATTCACTTTTAAATCCCTTATAAGAAGCAGGAGTGTGTAATACTAAAACACGAGAATCAAGCTCGAGTTTTTGAGTTTTGATCTATGGAGCCATTAATAGGTGTAGCCTTTTACGAACATACCCTCCTTAGCATCTTCGGACTCACCTTCTCCTGTGTATTTCCCAAGCTGAGCCAGCGAATTGGCTTTGGCTCGAGTCAAGAGAGTGTCCTGAGCAGCCTTTACGTTTTCTTCTCTGCCTCCCCATGTCTTCAAGCAAGTGTTCTGCAAGGCACGTGCGTAGGAGAACGACACGTGCCATGGGTTTGGTCCCTGGTTCATTGCATTCAGGTTCAAAGTCGCCTCCAGCTCGGACTGTCCACCAGAAAGGAACTGCACACGGATACATCAAATAATAAACATAGTTTCTTCAGCTCCGAAACAAATATCACTGTAAAAGAGAGAACTTACCATGATTCCGGGAACAGCAGGAGGGACTCTGTTGCTAAGGAGCTTGAGAGTGTAGGAAGCAACCTGCTCAGGACTGGCTCTGTCTTTAGATTCAGCTCCTGGAGTAACCATGCTTGGTTTCAACAGAATACCTTCGAACATAACGTTGTTCTGAGCCAGGTAGAAGAAGACCTCGGACCAGACTTTCTCTGCAACCTCGTATGTTCTGTCAATGCCGTGTTCTCCGTCCAATAGAATCTCCGGCTCCACAATCGGCACCAGACCACTATCCTGCAGAACTCAAACTCAAACGCATAAGTATGTATAGATGAGAAACAGCGGTTTAAGCTGTTTGTACCTGAGAAATGGCAGCATAACGAGCAAGTCCCCAAGCTGCTTCTTTAACAGCTAAAGCAGAGGGTCCATTGGGAATGCTCACAACAGTACGCCTAATCAAAACAAAATTTCACATTCGAGACGACATTTACCATAACAGTTTCAATTGATTTTGCAATGACAAGATTAAAACGTACCATTTGGCGAAACGAGCGCCTTGTTGATAGTAAGCAGCCGTACGAGAGGCTAAACCGTCGAGTCCTTGGCACCATGACTCGTCGTTAGAGCCAGCAAGTGGCACCAAACCCTGTTTGTATACAAACTCATTATCCATACTTAAGTTCCATTCAAACTTCATATTTCTCTCAATCCAAAATGAATTGAACCGAACCGGAACCAAATTTTAGAATAATCCAAATCTTAAAAAATCGAACAAAAATCCGAACTAAACCGAAATTTGTTTATTAACCATAATGAATAGTCAAGCAAAACTTGCCGAACCGTAAACAATATAAATTTCAACTCGGGAAGTTTATACCGAACCGAAACCTAGACCTACACCGAATTGCGTAAACCTAGATTTTTACATACCTTGTCGACTTTGATGCCAGGGACGATGTTCTGCTCGACGAGAACGTCGACCATTTTTTTGCCGTCGGTGGTTGACTGGTACAGAGTTTCCTCGAACAGGATTGCTCCGGAGATGTACTGTCCCAGTCCAGGAGCAGAAACAAGCAGCGTCCTGTAAGCTTGACGGTTAGCTTCCGTATTCTCAAGCCCAATGGACGCCAAACGCTTCCCGCAAGTCGCGTTTGACTCGTCCATCGCCAGAATTCCGCGTCCCGGAGAGGCGATTGTTTTCTGGTCACCATTTCAATCATTAGCTACTGGATAATAACAAATGTATTTTAATTCAGAGAATATATGTTTTGATTTGATTACAGCTGTTTTGACGAGCTCGTCAGCGTAAGCAGAGGCCGCACGGATGGTGAGTGCAGAAGGTGCGACATGGTTGCGAATAGCTGCGACTGAGGAAGGTTGACGGAGGACGAGACTCTGTCCCTTAGCCCAATCAGAACTGATCAGTGAGGCCTTGAGTAGAGTCGCAGAGTTTGATGCCATTGTTGCTTGTCTTCGAGAGCTTCAAACTTACTGTCACGACGATGCAATGGTGCGTTTCAATGGTTAATATACAGAGGCAGAGAACACAAAGATGGAGAGATTGAGGTTCTCGTGCGCCGGCTGATGAAGATTTGCCACGTGGATGATAATGCAAAATGCCTTTTAACAATGAAAAAGGTATTATATCATTTTTTTAGGGTTAAGGCTCAAAACGTGGGGATTTAGGGACATATAGTTCAGGATTTTTAGATTAAAAATGTGGAATTTTAGAGCTCAAAACTATTTTTAAAATTAGTTTCACATTTACAAAATTCCCAATTTTCCCGAATTATGANATATTAACTAATTTTTTTTTTTTTTTTTTTGATATGTTTCCTAAGACATATATTCTATAAAATTAAGCCATAAATAATAAATTTACATTCGGAGATGAGTTTGTGAGGTAGTGATTAATTAGTTGTCAGTGTTTTTTAAGGCTGAGGTTGTTTCGAGATTTCATCAGATATTGTGAAGTCTACATCGACGGTCCATATGTTGCCATATCAACTCCTACGTCAATCATCATGCCACGTGGTATTGATTCGAGAGTTTACTAATGGACTCTCAAAATCTAATGAAGTGACGACGATGGACTCTCACATACTATATTAAGGCCCTTTAGCATTTATATGGGCCCATCCTAAAACCCAATGTGCTACCGATTTCCAATAATCATTTCATGATATATAAAATAGACCGGCTTAATACTGACATGCAAATTACGTGCAAGTTAGACTAAATAGTCACAAACTTACAAAGGTAGGGTCATGACTCGATGCTCATGGTCCTCTGTTTGCGACATGAAATAAACATTTGGATTTGTTTACAGTCACACATTGCCTTATCAAAATTTTCCCTTTTATTTCTCATAATTTGTTTTGGGCCCTCTTTGCTTTAGGTCCGTCAAATTAAGAAATTGAATAATTTGGTTAACCGGTTTATGGTTTAGAGTGTACCAACCGTAGGGATTAAACTTGGTAAATGAGAGTTGTTGCGTTGTATTTAGTCAGTTAGTCGCCGGGAAGGAATTAAGAAGTGTTCAACCCGCAGATTTCCTTCCNATGGTTTAGAGTGTACCAACCGTAGGGATTAAACTTGGTAAAGGAGAGTTGTTGCGTTGTATTTAGTCAGTTAGTCGCCGGGAAGGAATTAAGAAGTGTTCAACCCGCAGATTTCCTTCCTTTTTTCTTTTTGTTGTTGGATTTTTTGTTTTTTCTTTTGATTTGATATCGAGGGGTAGGTAGGAGAAAGTATGCAAATCCAATGCAAATCCCTAACTTTTACAGTTTCTTCGATTTCTTCTAACCCAAAGCTCCCATTCCGATCATCAATCACTTTGCGAGCATGTAAACCACCATTCCTGAGTTTCAGGAGCTCTGTTTCCAGAGTGAATTTTATGGAGTCGAGAAGGTTTATAAGAAACTGTTCAAGTCCCAATCAGGAGCTTCTTGTTAATGGAGAAAGCGGTAATGGGTTGATTTCTCCGGCGACGGAGGAAGTGATTCAGCTTGAAGGTGATGAAAATGATTTGGTTTCTATGGGTGAATTGGAAGTAGAACAAGTGAAGAAAGATGACTTGACGAATCAGAATATATGGGGACAGATGAAGGAGATCGTGATGTTCACTGGACCTGCAGCTGGACTGTGGCTATGTGGGCCGTTGATGAGTCTTATTGATACGGCTGTGATTGGTCAAGGAAGCTCACTCGAACTCGCTGCTTTAGGTATGACTTTACACACCTTATAATCTCTGTTTGCTTGACTAGATTTCATAAATTGTTGGTTCTTTAACTCAAAAGTGGTGAATTTTAAAATGGGTCTCTTTGCTCTTTGTTCTATTCTGTTGTAAATTCAAGCCAATAATGATTTTATAGCTTTACCAACTTAATTGCAAATTTTTTTTTTTTCTGTACCGNGTTCTATTCTGTTGTAAATTCAAGCCAATAATGATTTTATAGGCATTGCTTTACCAACTTAATTGCAAATTTTTTTTTTTTCTGTACCTACTTTCTGGTCTTTGCCTTTTAGAATTGACAATGAAGAGCTTTTCGCTCTTTTCTTATTTTGTGTTACCTTGAAATCCAAAGTGGACCCGTACGTGTTTATCTCTGATGTGCTGGACAATCACTAACCTTTCTTTGATGAAGGATGTAATGGTGCTTGATATTTTGTGTGTTGCACTGATTCAAGTAACAGTAATCCAAATGTCATTATGGATGAAACAGGTCCTGCAACAGTCATCTGTGATTATTTGTGTTATACATTTATGTTCCTCTCGGTTGCGACTTCGAATCTTGTTGCAACCTCTCTTGCTCGGCGGGTAAGTTTATTCTTGAACTATGAACTTGGCCTATTGTAATTTTTAGTCATTACTCATAAGCTATATCTATTATTTATCTTTATGTTATTAGAAGTTCCCAATAGAATACTACTTATGTAGGATAAAGATGAAGTACAACATCAAATATCAATCTTGCTTTTCATTGGGTTGACTTGTGGTGTTATGATGATGGTGTTAACAAGACTCTTTGGTTCCTTGGCACTAACTGGTAAATATTTGTAGCTGACCAGTAATAAATTTTTACTAGTAGTAAACCAACAGTCTGTTCACTGTTTAGTCCTCTTCCAGCCTTTACAGGGGCAAAGAATGCTGATATTGTCCCGGCGGCAAATACTTATGTTCAGGTTCATGCTCTATCTCGGTGAACCCTTTTGTGTTGTAACATTTCAGATTACACTGTTTTGTAGTCACTTTCCTTTTTCTTCCTTTGATTTGACGATTTGAGTTTTCCATGGTCAGATTCGTGGTTTCGCATGGCCCGCTGTTCTCATTGGATGGGTTGCTCAAAGTGCAAGGTCCTTTTATATCCAATTTTCCTCTGCACAGCTGCATGCTTTAGTTCCAAATTTTCAGCATTGTTGTACTAGTCTGACATAGGGATCTTTATAGTACCGCGAGGATTGTATCTCATTGTTATTCTGGTCTAACACTGTCTCTCTTTTTCTTTTTCGTCTTAGTCTTGGAATGAAGGATTCATGGGGACCTCTAAAGGCATTGGCTGTTGCTAGTGCAATAAACGGTATTGGTGATGTGGTCTTGTGCACCTTTCTAGGATACGGTATAGCAGGTGCAGCTTGGGCAACTATGGTGTCACAAGTAAGCTGAAATCTATAACATTGCAGTAAAAGTCCTGGCAAATTTTCATATCAATTGGTTAAATATAACAATATGGTCTTACTTTTAGGTTGTTGCAGCTTATATGATGATGGACGCATTGAACAAGAAAGGATACAGCGCATTCTCACTCTGTGTTCCTTCTCCAAGTGAACTCTTAACGATCTTTGGGCTCGCTGCCCCAGTCTTTATAACTATGATGTCAAAGGTTACTACTTCACTTGTATCTAAGGAGACACTCAGTTCTGGGTTGTTTCTTTTGTATCTGATATTTGTGTTTTTATTCCTTCAGGTTTTATTCTATTCGCTCCTTGTGTACTTTGCTACATCAATGGGTACAAGTATCATAGCTGCTCATCAGGTGATATGTCCTTTAATATCTCACCACCAACTATGTCTCCTGATTTGAGTTTGTTCTATAACCTCGTTGGCTTTCTCTCTCTCTAGGTTATGCTTCAGACATATACCATGAGTACAGTTTGGGGGGAGCCTCTTTCTCAAACTGCACAGTCCTTTATGCCTGAGTTGTTATTCGGAATCAATCGCAATTTGCCTAAAGTAAGTGAAAAATCCTCAGTTGAAACCTTTGGCGCAGTAGGTTTTACTGTTGACTAAAACAACTCTGTTTCTTACTGTTGCTGTAGGCTAGAATGCTTCTGAAGTCTCTTGTCGTCATCGGGGCTACCTTAGGAATAATTGTAGGAACCATAGGCACAGCAGTTCCATGGCTTTTCCCTGGCATCTTCACCCACGACAAGATTGTCACATCTGAGGTTTCTTTCTTCTTCTTCATAGAATTTGTCTCATCTGTTCCTGACAATACCTTCTCAAGCATGACGAGTTTCTAACCTCGTGACAGATGCACAAGGTCATAATACCATATTTTCTTGCATTATCTATTACCCCGAGCACTCACAGTCTTGAAGGCACCTTACTGGTAAATCAGAATTTCCTTATACAGATCCATAATCTGCTACTCTCAGATGAGCTAAGACTGTTATCTGTAAATTGAAGGCTGGAAGAGATCTTAGATATATCAGCATGTCAATGACTGGATGCTTCGCCGTTGCTGGGCTTCTACTTATGGTTCTCACTCTTCTTACCCTCAATATCTACTTATGGNTCGCCGTTGCTGGGCTTCTACTTATGGTTCTCACTCTTCTTAGCCTCAATATCTATCTCTCATGAATNCTTACCCTCAATATCTACTTATGGGCCAAAAACAGGTTTCTCTAACTCTCTCCTCTTTGCATTGTTTACAAGCTTCTGAGCAACGGAGGATTTGGCTTGAGAGGCTGCTGGTACGCTCTTGTGGGATTCCAATGGGTAAAAACTGCTATACCTTTACTAAACCTTATTTATAACCAAATCACACATCTTTTTTTGCTCTTCTAATACTTTACATGAATTATTTCAGGCTCGGTTTTCTCTATCCCTCCTACGTCTTCTATCGCGTGATGGTGTGCTTTACTCAGAAGATACAAGCCGATACGCAGAAAAAGTGAAAGCTGCTTAGCTCAGTAAGTTACCATATACCTCACAAGAAAAGCATAAGGAATAGAGAACGGTTTCATTCGGTTGTAGATCAATGAAATTCTGTTTTAGATTTGTAATTGTATTCTTGAAGAACAGTAGGTTGAAATGGAAAAGTCTTGGCATCTAAGGCCATTGCAACCTACTACCTCTACCTCTGTGATTCCTGCTTTTTCTTTTCCTCAGCTTTCAATTTGGTGGGACTAGGACGATACAGTATCACAGTCCGGGCAATTTGCCCGACTGATACTGAACCAGTGGCTTCTTCCAAATGCAGAATAATGTCACTTAGCTCTCTAGGGCATGTCTTGTGTATTTTCACCTAATCATGAAATCAATCAAGCTTAAGTCAAGTCATTACAGAGTCCCAAACAACAATTCTTCCAATAAAAACCACGTAAGAACAGAGATGGCTCATAAAGTTAATACCTTTAAGAGCTCATTCTTCTCCAGCGTCTCTACGAAGGAGAGGACGACTGAATCCGTGACTCCTGACTTGCCTACGAGTTGACATTTCAGTTTGTCGCCTAGGCTGTGCGCGTAAGAAGCAAGCTTTTTCTTCTCCTTCGCCGACAAATTCAAAGCTGAGGTCGGAATCACCATCATCAGCTCTTGAGATACTTCAGAGCCTCTTCCACTTTCTCTCATGGAAACCATTCTACGGTCCGACCCATTTACTTCTTCATCCTGATTATCGCTAAGAGAGGTTGAGGAAACGTTTTTTTCATCTTGCTCTGATTCGCCAGCAGAAGAGAAGGATTGAGAGAGACGTGAAAGAGGTAAAGAAGAGGAGATTGATGGGAAGCAGAATGGCAAGCGACGGCCGTAATGGGGTAATACAGATACGGAAAAGGGTCTGAGGAACAGACAAATTGGAGGAATTGGCTTGTGGGGTCGGAGAAGATGGTGGATCAAGTAAATCAAAGTCGATGATTTTACAGTCGCCATTGTAGCTATCTCCGGTCACCTCTGCTTCTCGGAGATTTATGGGGTTTATATTTATATTTCGATTAATATATATATTTCATTCCAATAAACAAAAAGGGTGTTTGGTCTAGTGGTATGATTCTCGCTTCGGGTGCGAGAGGTCCCGAGTTCGATTCTCGGAACACCCCAAGCTTTTTGTCGTTTTGTAGCATTGAAAACGGCACGCATTGCTTCACAAACCCTGTCAAACGTCCAAGCTCGATTATCGGGATGGGGTGCCGATTTCGTTTTGTATCGTTGAAACGATATGCATTGTTCACCCTGCCAATTCGGTTGTTATGATTAAAATGGCACACATTCGGTCACACAACAGCAAAATTGGCGGGAAAACGTTCGTTAACGAGCAATAACAACAGTATTCCTTACCGTTACTGCCTATTATACAATGATCAGAGATAAAACATCCTCTTGTCTTGAAAATGTCTTCAGTTTTACAGATCACTCTTATGTCTAGAGCCCTTCAAGGCAAGGAGAGAAGCTCCATAGGAAGCTTCAGTGTGGATGGCTTTTTTAACAGGCAAACCCAAAACTCGCTGCCTTATCATTATCCACTTCTCGTTCTTAGCCCCTCCTCCAGCTGTCAACACTTCCTCCGCCTCCGTTGCTCCCATCTCTTTCAACAACCTGTAGCCTTTCCCCTGTAGTGTTACATCACCAACACCATGGTGGGTCACTGGTTAGTTACTCTCATCTGTGAACCCGAACTTGTCAAGTTGAATCTTACTGAAACTTTTCATGNACCTGTAGCCTTTCCCCTGTAGTGTTACATCACCAACACCATTGTGGGTCACTGGTTAGTTACTCTCATCTGTGAACCCGAACTTGCTCTTTTAACCTTAGCCTCCCACTAAGCTCTATCCTAAAACTATGTCAAGTTGAATCTTACTGAAACTTTTCATGGTGGAGGAAGGTTTTAGAAATATGAAGTGGATGCAGAATAAGAGAAGACCCTGAGTCATTTGAGACTTGGTAGCAACCACCTAGTAATGATTTGTAATTGTACCTCAATACGTGCGATTGATTCCAAGATACCATGCAAGTATTCAACATCGCTTTCTGGGCGCGGAAGTAATCTGCAATATGTAAACATGTTGTCAAGTGGATTACACATGAAGAAAAGCTGACTTTTACATGCTTTGCTGTAAAACTTCCTTGTTACATATACAGAGAGACCTGAGAGAACATGAGAATATAAGACAAACCTAGGAGCCAAGTTAGGATCAGCCACCGGAAATCTTTCACCGCTACTCTGCAGAGGATAGTAATCTAAAGGAGATGCAACCACAGGATTGATTTCTCGGCTCAGTCTCTCTAACTGTTCGTCACTAAAGAGTTGTCTGAGAATGGCCCCACCAGTGTTGGAAGCTCCTCCGACCAACCATTTGTCATCCAGGCGGTGGCTGTAGACTCCATACCTCGCATCATCGACCCTTCTGGTGCTTAGAAGTTTGATGGCTAAGGTCGAACCCAGCGAAGTGACCTTTGGGAAAGGAATATAAAAGGTAATCGTTAGCTAAGAGATAAAAAGCATTCAGAAAAATTTGCAGAGTCCTCACTGCTTTCCCAGGTTCAGTCGCACGTGCTGCAAGAAATGCAGCTATGCTATCAGTAGTACCAGTGCAAACAATGCAATCATCCGCAAATCCTGGTCGAGCCAAAAGGAAAATTGAAAATATAAGTTGTTTGTCATTTTATTTTTTTGAGATTCAAGAAAAACTTACCGAATTGACTCTTAATGCATTCTTTTAGATTGCCTATTGGCGTTCCAGGAGCTTGCACCACAGGTAATAACCGAGAATAAGGTTGACTTAGCAACCAAGATGGATATGACTCACTTTCAGGATCATAGCCTACCTGCAGTTATATACAGACGAACTTATGAGCTACATCTTCTTTTAGCAGCCTATTAATTGACATCTTTTGCCTGAAACCAGAAAATAGTTCACTGCATTACCTTCAAGGCATTATTATAATCTGACACTCCGAGTCTGCCATGAAGTAACCACAACAACCAATCTGCCTGATGTAACAATACCGATGATTCTCTGTTCGGAATCTCAAGATTCCACCATGAGACGAGTTTGCACAAGGTAGAAGAACCAGAGCAGACTGTGTGGTTCGCTGGTGCTATAGACTTAACCTCTGGCAGAGCATCAGGACAGCTCTGGTTGTAGAGAAAAGGCTGACACAGAACTTCTCCATTTTCACTGCTAGGCATAACAGAATACGTTTTAAAAGAGCATCTCAATGATTTTCAGATACAAGAAAAACTAGTGTAAGATTAAAATTTAAACAAACCACAAAACAGGAAAGAGGAATTACAACAACAAAAAGGAATCCGATGATGTGACATGCCTGTTTAAGATGAGAGTTGTAGCTGAAGTTCCATCAATAGAAATGGATGAGACGTGGGAGCGAAGGGTAATGGGAATGTCCTCTAGCAACGAAAAAAGAGTTGCTTTCCATGAACTTGCCCAATCCAATCTTTCTTCTTTCTGTCTAGATAACAAAAATAAACGTCTCAGTCCGTATTCGAGGACCATCAGCTTTTGTTCACAGAGAAGCTCACAAAATGAAATAGTCCATAAACTCAAGACAGTTGAGGATCCTAACTAGTCATTTGATATAAGCAAGAGACAAAATCAAGCCCAAATACTAAGCAAAAGAACTGATCAATGACATAAACCACCAATTAATTAAATCAATCACTCGCAAATAACTTCAATTTTCATGGAGGAAGAAATTTGACTATAATACGGTTTCCGTTTTGTATATTTTATACCATGAAACGAGGATATTCTCTTTTTCCTTCTGCTCTAATCCCTCCTTGCTCATCGATAACTGTAAATCGAGCTCCTGAAGTACCAAAATCCATACCCAGATAAAAATCTTCTGAGTTCGTTCCTCCTGTGCCACTCATCTCAGCCTTAGCTATGATATCTAAGCTCCTGCCTAGCTTACAGTAAAACCGAGTTCTGGGTAGCGAGACACTCCTTGATCTAGAACACCCTGTGATTAACATTATCATGATTCAGCTCGTATAATGCTTACAGATTCCTCTGGAAACCGAATAACAGAAATGATCACGGACTGTGATTCACTGTTTAGAAACTTAAGGCATTACTTTTCTGGATTATTTACCTGGTTGTTTCGGAGATTGAAAGAGATCAAACGAAGTGATCTGGAACTGAAGGTGCATCAGCATCTGTCTCTCTCTCTATCTATCTCTCTGGTTCTCTGTTCCTCTTTAGCTTTTGAGTTTTGAGGTTGATTTCTTCTAACTCCATAGATAAGGAGGTTGCAAAAGTCGTGACCGTTGGATTGCTCGATTTGAAAAAGATGATATTTCTATCATGTACGTGATTTACCATTTTAGCCTTAGCTAATATTTAATATTATTTTTTTTTTAAAAAACAAGTAAACTCAAGTCCACGCATCTCTTTGAACAGTTGGGCTGCACGTTCTCTTCGGACCTATCAATCATCGAACGGTTCAGATTATGCGTGCGATTTTCGTTTGCCATTTTCAGAAATGGACCCTACTTGGCCCACTTTAGTTTCAGCCCAGAAGTAATAATCATGGTTCTTGATATCCTTTGGTCTAATACCATGCATTTCTAGATTCTTTTTTTTGTTAAATCATTTCTAGATTCTTGATTATAATATTCACTTATATATATACAATATCTAATATGTAAAAATAACTCNTTTTTTTTTTTTTTTTTGTCAACTGATATCCTTTGGTCTAATACCATGCATTTCTAGATTCTTTTTTTTTTTGTTAAATCATTTCTAGATTCTTGATTATAATATTCATACTTATATATATACAATATCTAATATGTAAAAATAACACACACAAAAAATCTTTGAACTTTCAAATTTCGATTGAAAACATCAAATACTACCATTTAGTCTATCTATATCCTTATATTTTCCCCAATATAATTTAACTCTTTAATTTTTTGTTGTTGATTAAACCATTTTAGTTACTATTTTTAGTAATAGAAAAAGTCAACCATATAAAATTCATGAAATAAAATAAATTAATCAAGCAAAAATATTTGTTTAATAATGTTAGTTTGAATACTGAGTAGCTATATGGTTAACTTAAACCTAACATATATTTTAAAAGTATATTTTTTTGTTTTTAAGTGCATATATTAAAATATTCAATTGTTTATTAAAAAAATTAAATTAAATTATATGTAATAAAAATAGATTATTAAATTTATATGAAAATCTGAAAGTTTGTAAAATACATTTGTGAGGATTTAACCTCGATACAACGGATTTGACTGATCCGAAAAGAATGATAGAAAGAACGCA
>OVAU01000042.1:0-33130 GCA_900406315.1 Biscutella laevigata subsp. laevigata | reverse complement strand
GATTTTGAAATCATAGATCCAATAACACTGAATTTGATATGAATTTTCAGATCCATTAAAATACCAAAACCATATAGTCGCAAATGTAGTCGCTAGAAGCACGTAGTCTCAAAACAGATGCAAACGTTAGAGACTAAAGTTCGATTTCATAATGGAGTATGAACTTTGTTGAAAAACTTCCCCGATCAAATGGCGTTAACGTAATGTTCATTGAAGCTGGTCGGTAATTACTTTGCCTCTTTCGGTTGGGCAAGTTGTTTCTAGGAAGATATGATAATGATAGTATATTAGCATTTACTTTTCTTTGCATTGTTGTGGATTTTTTCATCTCTGACATATTGTGTTTATCTAACAGGTTGAAAAGCAATCAGCTCACTTTTATTTTGTTACGTTAACAAAAGAAAAAGCCCAAAATGGATTGATATGTAAGGTTCAATCATCTGCTAAAAACAAATTCTAGAGGGCTCTCTTAAGGGATTCAGAGACCGGATTTTGCAAANAAATTCTAGAGGCTCGATGCATTCCAACCGTTTGAAATCAGTGAATTGAAAGGTGGATCTCATGTCTTTGTTGTTTATGGTATGTTTGTTTCATCTGCCGACATTATTAAAGGAATCACTAGTTCATGTCTCTAGTAGAAGTTAATACACTCTAGAAATATTCTCATCTACTTCATTCGTTTGACGAGAAAGAGAAACTTCAGTCCACTGAAGCTCAGATAGTCTTGAAACGAACCGAGCTATTGAAGTTTGAATCCGAATATCACGAGGTATTTGCACAGTTCACAGACATGGTTAGTAAGTGCACATGGGAAGTACAAGAGGTGGAGAGATAGCTCGTTTTCTCTCATTTTTCTTGATTAGTTTTAAGAAACAAGTAACTGAGATTTGTTGTGTGGTGCNACAGTTCACAGACATGGTTAGTAAGTGCACATGGGAAGTACATGAGGTGGAGAGATAGCTCGTTTTCTCTCATTTTTCTTGATTAGTTTAAGAAACAAGTAACTGAGATTTGTTGTGTGGTGCAGATCGACGAGTTTCTAAAGAGGAGGAACGAGATATGTGCGTCTTACAGAATCTTCCCACCAACGAAGCAAGGTAACAGGAGCTGGAGCAAAGGTAAGAGCAAGAAGAAGAGAAGTCTTTTGATGGAATGCAAAGAAGAAGGTGAAGTCACAGTTAGAGAAGAATGGAGTGAAGAAGAAGTGGTATGTGGTTTCCTACGCCTAGCATCATCTATTCACAGGCTTTAACAGATTCTGTCTGCGNTCTTTTGATGGAATGCAAAGAAGAAGGTGAAGTCACAGTTAGGGAAGAATGGAGTGAAGAAGAAGTGGCATGTGGTTTCCTACGCCTAGCATCATCTATTCACAGGCTTTAACAGATTCTGTCTGCGATATCTTCATGTATTAGACACGTTTCTAATATCCTAAACCAGATTCCAAATATAAGAAACTATTAGCACAGTATGTACCTGACCAAAAGTATATAACAATACGAAAAGAACTAACTGTATCATATCCAAGGACATTGCAAATGTCAAAATCATCAATATCAATGTGGTGTTTCCAAGGAGGTTGTCTACGAATGGCTTGTCTACTCATTTTTCTGAAGCAATTTGTGCATTACTATATCTCCATTGATAGATTTTTTCTCAACCCAAGTTCAACATCCAAATTACATTCACTTATACTCGCTCACCTCCTAAACTGGGAAAATGGTCGAGGTTGCTGCTTTCCTCAGTTTGCAAACTATCCTCCACAAAAACTGTGATAAAAGTCTGAAGATCTTCTTGGCAGGAGGTTTCAAGTGTTCCTCCATGTGTGCCTCCATAGGTTTAACTGTTCTTGTTGTGCTTTTGTTCAGTAAGAGCACTGCTTTCTTGTAAAAGTCATGAACCTTCTACATTCATAAGACATCACATCTTACGATTGAACTTGTATCGTTGCTTTTGAAGACCAATAAATCAGGTTTTGAAGAAGAAACTAAAAAATCTCACCTTTGAAGACACATTAGACTAAATCTAAACCTGTTGGCAATATCGTTATAGTCATTCTCAAAGCGAGCTCATTTCTAGTTGTTCCTTGGATATACCCTTGCAAGGCAAAAGCACTTTGGTCATCATTCCTCTGATGCACTCTTATTGCTTCATGATCTCAAAAAAGTAAAGGTAAATGTTTCATTCAGATCAAAGGTAAAGGTTTCTTATTCAGATCATTGGTACTCTTACTATAATACATAAGTAAAGTAGCTTTGAGCCTAAACAAGAGTCAGACAAAGCTAGGAACAAACATTTGGAAACAACCCTGTGAAAATCCAACCATTTTCGTAATCGAACCATCATCTAGCTTGAACACTTTAATCGCATCTTCTTCTTCGTCGACAAAGTAGATAGAGTTTTGCAAGCACCCGTAGTAGTCATGAGCCAAAACCGAGAAACAAGTATCTGTAGCCATCNACCATCATCTAGCTTGAACACTTTAATCGCATCTTCTTCTTCTTCGTCGACAAAGTAGATAGAGTTTTGCAGGCACCCGTAGTAGTCATGAGCCAAAACCGAGAAACAAGTATCTGTAGCCATAAAAAAAGCGTTGTCTCCTAAGGACTTAGCCTCTATCCATTTCCCCACCGTTTTCTGACAAGTCTCTGATAGTTCACATTTGGTGTTCCCTGTATCGTCATGTAACCGTGCATTCACGCAAAAAGCTTTTCTTTTCCTCAGAGTATCTTTGAAGAGACAATCAACAATGTAAAACTCTCCACAACATTCCACAAAGCTCAAGTCTTTACAACAATAGTTGGTCATGGTTTCGTCGAGTGAAGGTCCATACCTGAAGATGCTTAGAGAGGAACTAATTCTCCAAACGACACCTTTTAAATCCAAGGCGTAAGTAATCCCATTGTGAACTATTATATCGGAGAATTCAGCAATCTGGTCTCTAATTCTTGTCCAGATTTCTCCGTTCCAATACCTGATCCTCCCATCACAACCGACTCCGAGAACTCTATGATCTCCTCCCTCGACTTTAACAAGAACCAACCTTTTGAATCCCAAGGCTGTCTTCTTCGTGCGCTTGTCTTGGATCTCGTAGGCTTCTTGAATCCCATAGATTCTGAATTTCAAAAGATCGATGCTTTTGTACCAGTGACGCAATGGGAGGCGTGAGAGAGGGTTGAGGAGACGGAATGTACCGTAATCTACCTCCTCATCGGATTTAATCAGCCAGCGCGTGATACAGACTTGCAGCGGTCGGGGATTGATTCGTTTCCTTTGACGGTGACGATGAGTGGATTGATGGAATCGAGATGGCGATTCGGGAGATGATTGTCTTCGGCGATTCCAGAAACGGAGGAGCGCCAATATCTGCAAACGCTACGGAAATGGAAGAGATCTACGACGCAGAACAACCGGACGGCGATCAAGCCGAGGAGATCTTTCGATAAAGTAGACCAATCAACCATTTTCTTTGTCACTTCGTCTGAGTGGTTTGTCTTCTACTTTCAAATGGATGATATTTTTTTGTGAGACGTCAACATTTTTAACAGTTTCAATTTTTCATGATTTTAAAATTTTAACATTTTTATTAAAAGAAAAATCAAATTTACTTTAAATAATAAATGTCAATATTAGAAAAAACTAATTAAATAATTGAATCTTTTCCATTTTCATATATAACAACAAATTCACTAACTAAAATTATGAAATTTAATAATTTCTTATAACGCATGATTTATAATATTTTATAAAGCATTTAAATAGTATAACAATTTGTGTGTTTTCATATACTTCGATGAGTTGAAAGTATTAATTCATATAACACTCAAAATCTTAGACATTTAAAAGATGTAACATGAATATGATAAAATTAAGTCAATATTATAGTTTTATTTATATATGAGTTTAATTTATGTAATTTTTATTTTGTGAATCTAAATTATACTTAAATGAAAATAATTTATATGAATGTTTGCATCTCTTGTAATGGCTAGTAAAACTTAATAAGATTTGAAAATCATACAACAATCACGAAATTAAAACCATAAATTTTCAGTTATCCCTAATAAGAAGTCAATTATTATCCCTAACGGTCTTTCATTATCCGCAATAAGTCAATTATTAAACATGTCAAGAAAAGTGCAACATCCACTAAAAAATTAGAATGGTTATACCTTATCCTAAACATATACTCCCTGATTTGGGAAAGTTGATTAGTGAAGAGAGTGGTATCGGCTCAACACATGATCTTGGTAAATATTTGGGTATGCCCATCTCGCATAAGAGAGTGAATAAGGATACTTTAGGGGAGACGTTGGAGAGGGTCTCGTCGCGGCTTGCTGGTTGGAAGGGTCGGGTTCTGAGTGTTGCAGGCAGGTTAACCTTAGCAAAGGCTGTTCCTATGTCATCTCCGGTGCATATTATGAGTTCGGTTGTGCTCCCCTCCAGTACGATGAATCGTCTAGACCGGTTGACTCGGGATTTTGTCTGGGGGAGTACTCCGGAAAAGAAGAAACAACACTTGGTATCATGGAAGCGGGTGTGTAGGCCGAAATCAGAAGGGGGATTAGGTCTCCGATCGGCGACGGAAATGAACAAAGCCTTGGTTTCGAAAGTTGGTTGGCGCGTACTGAACAATCAGAGTTGCTTGTGGGCGAGAGTGTTGCGTCATAAGTATAGGATTGGTGGGATCCATGATGCTACATGGCTGTAGCCGAGGGTGAGCTGGTCGGCGCAGTGGAGAAGTATTGTTGTGGGCGTGAGGGAGGTTGTATTTCAGGGGTTGCGTTGGATTCCCGGTGATGGTCGGAGTATCAAGTTTTGGACAGATAGATGGTTGTTGGAGGTTCCATTATTGGAGGTTGCGACGTCAGTAGTGCCTGCGACGTTACAAACTCGCTGTGCTCGGGAGTTCTGGAGTACGAGTGCAGGCTGGGATTTTGCCAGTCTGGATGGTCTCTTGCCAGTGGAGGTTCGTTTATGTCTCGCGTCCTGTGTGTTAGATACTTTTACAGGGGAAGTAGATAGGATCTTTTGGTCAGGGCGAGCTGATGGGGTGTTTTCGGTGAAGTCAGCGTATGAGGTGATGAGGAAGCAGCATGGGTTGCAGGTCAGTTTGCAAGGCGTGTTTGATCGGGTTTGGAAGGTGGTTGTGCAAGAGAGGGTGAAGCTCTTCCTTTGGCTCGTGGCACAGCAAGTCATAATGACAAATCAGGAACGGGTACGTAGGCACCTGAGCTCGAATGCTATTTGTGAGTTGTGTAAAGGGGCGGAGGAGTCTATTCTCCATGTGTTGCGGGACTGCCCGTCTATGGAGGGAATTTGGCGGCGGGTGGTACCTCAAGAGAAGCAGAGGAGGTTCTTTGGGCACTCTTTATTAGACTGGTTGTATAGTAATTTGCAGGAGGGTCCTTTTGCTACGCTGTTTGCCCTGGGTGTTTGGTGGGGTTGGAAGTGGCGTTGCGGTTATGTGTTTGGAGTGGTAGGGAGGTGTTATGACAGGGTTGGTTTTTTGCGCAGGTTAGCGAGTGAGACTACGCAGGCGCATCTGTTGCTTCGGGGCGGAGCGCGGTGTCTAGAGAGCACGCAAATTATGGTTAGATGGCAGAGACCTGCTTTGGGTTGGTGTAAGGTGAATACGGATGGGGGGTCGCGTGGGAACCCAGGTTTAGCGACGGCGGGAGGTGTGGTAAGGGATGAGAATGGGGTTTGGAGAGGGGGTTTTGCGGTGAACATTGGCTGGTGTTCGGCTCCGGTAGCCGAGTTGTGGGGGGGTTTATTATGGACTATGGATAGCTTGGGAGAAGGGGTTCAGACGGGTCATTATAGAGGTTGATTCGAAGTGTGTGGTGGATTTTTTCGATACAGGGATTAGTGATGCGCATCCGCTGTAGTTCCTGGTACGCTTGTGCCAAGGCCTTCTTTCTAGGGACTGGCTGGTCCGTTTTGTCCACATGTATAGGGAAGTTAACCGTCTTGCGGACGGGTTAGCTAACTATGCGTTTTCTTTGCCTTTAGGTTTTCACTCTTGGGATGCTCCTTCGGAGCATGTGGGTTCATTGTATGACGATGACTTAGCCGGAACTGCGTTTCCGAGGATTGTTTGAGTGTAGGTGTTTATTTTTCTTTTGCAGAAGGAGCTTTGCTCCTTTTGCCTACCAAAAAAAACATATACTTCATCTGTCCCAAAATATAAAATTTTTTATGCTTTATTTTTGTTCCACAATATAAGATTTTCTTCAAAATCAATGCAAAATTTTAAATATTTTAATCTAATAATAGTTATTTAAGACTTAGTCAAAGTAATTAAAGAGTCAAACAAGCCATTGCATTGGCTCGTACAAATATTCTAGTTTTTTAAAATTATTTTTAATATATTATTTATGATTATTATGTGTGATAAATAATTTTCTTAAAAAATGTGTAAAAACCTAAAAAATACTACATTTTGGGACAGAGGGAGTATAACGCATTATATGATAGTCGAAACAAAAAACCAATGTGATCGGTCAATAAATTGACTTTATCAATTCCAGAAAAGAGAGAAATGGAAATAAATAGGAAATCATAATTTAGTTTTATCATAAGATTACACAACATATACAACAAACTCAATAATTTAGCTTTATCAACTAGAATTACTCAAAGAAGAACACCAAAATGCAAGTATGATGAAGAACTTGCACCCAATAGCAAAGTCACTGAGAGAGAGGATTGTTCTGGGATCCACCTCAAACTGTTTTAAATTGTAAACTTTAGACTAATTTTTTAGTAAATTAATTTAAGTAATTAAAATTGATCCTTCTAAAAATATTATTTCAGATTTGTGGCCTTTCTAAAACTTTTTTTTGTAGATTCGTCCTGCTTGCAACGACTACTAAGAATATTGCATTTAACGAGTGACAAAAATAGATTATCATAAATTTGACCAAAACAATGTATGATAAATTTACAAAAAAATTGTAACAGTTATTATTTATCCAATCATAAAACATGAGTATTATTGGTTAGGAGGTTGAAAATACAAACAATGAGTAAAATTCAAATTTTACCACCCTACTAAATTACTAATTTAAATCGAAATATTAGGGTCACGATCTTACAAAAATTAAACTGGATCATGCATACCTAATACTATTATTACCCTTTTCTAACTACACATTTTATTAATCGTAGCCCAAGTAGAAAATAGGCCCATCATTTTATTCAATATTGGTCAATTAAAACAACAAAGACAAATTGAGTTGAGCAAAAGCAGACAGATCCACTGTACATAAATCTACCTCTTTAATTTACCGGTGATCGGATTGGATCGGCGATGGATGATGGCGACGGTATGGATTCGCTATTCGAGGGAATGGAACTTATTACACCGTCTCAGTTCGCTGATAGCAGCGACAACAAGGCAAACTCACCTTCAATTCCGCCGCCTCGATCTGAAGATAACGAAACGAAGACGGAGGAGACCACACTGATCACAACTCCACCAGATGTGACGGAGACGATGGCTGAGCCTCTGGACGAAAATTTGTTTTCCGACTTAACGATAGTGAGTCCCATCCAACACACACCTGAGCCTATCGAGGCATCCCCACTATCTTCTTCCTCGTCACTGCCGAAGAATTATGGCCGTCAGGTATCGCGGAGGAAGAAACGAGCCGCTGGGTTGAGAATCGGATATGGGAGGCACGAAATCAACAGTCACGAGGAAGATGAAGATGATTCCGTCAGTCAACAATCGGATTCCGTTACTCAAGTGTCGGATACCGTTAGCCAACAATCAGATTCCGCCAGTCAACTACTTGATTCCGTCAGTCAACTACCTGATTCCGTCACTCAAGTATCGGATTCCGTTGATCAATCTATGGACTCTGCATTTGGTAGCTCAAAGTTGGAATTAGTGAAAGCTCAGATTGAAGCGAATCTAAACCGTGCTCGTGATTTGGCGGCTTCGATTACTATTGCTCGTAAGAATGCGATCAGGAAGAGAAGAAAAGCAACTGAGAATCTCCGATTAGCTTCCACAACACACGAAGAACTCGAGAAGCAGCTTGAGGAAGCAATTGAGACGGAAGATTTTGATGCGGCTGAGAGGATCAGCGAAAGCCTCGCGGCTAAGGAAAAAGATAGATTAGCTCTCATGACATTGCTCCGTCAAGCAGAATCTGAATGTGACGCTATTGAGTCGAAGGTGGAGGAGGTTCTCCTCGCTCAGATTGCCGCTGAAGAAGAATCTGCCTCTCTGCTTCGTGGGTTTTGCACGGTATGTTGATTTTTTGTTCCTTACTTTGGAGTATTTAGTGAATCTGAAGAAGGTCTAAGCCTTTTGGTAGGAGATATTTCTAAGTTTTTTAGGACTGTTATTAATCTCTATAGGATGCTGAGGATGGTGCTGGATTAATTCTAGAGAAGGCAGAAGGTTTTTTTACAGAGGAAATGGAGAAATGGCATTCCTGTTCTGAAGATGTGGAGGTTAGAAAACTCGGATTGGATATAGAATCTGTAATTGTTGAGAATGCTCGATTGTCGTTGAATGGTACTCTTGAAGGATCAGTTGAAGAAGACATGAAAGAAAAAGAGATGTTGCGTAAGAAGAAAGAACATTTGTCAGATGAACTTCAGGAGTTGCTTGCTCTGGTGAAGGCAAAGGAGAAGGAGATTGACGAGAACGATTTCCAGATAAAGGCGGTTGAGGAAAGAATAAATAGCGTGGTCTCTGGCTACAAGGAGCTGCAAACAAGCATGACTAAAATGTTTGACGATGTGCAAGCCGGACTCTCCCAAATTGATAAAGAAACTGAAGCTTTAACAAGGAAAAAGGAAGACGTGGACAAGTTCATGGCATCTGAGAAGGAGAGAGGATCCAAACTCCGTGATCTTGTCATTGTTTCAGCAGATGAAGCAAATGAATATGAGAAAGTTGTAAAATTACGAAAAACTCTGATGTCATATGTGTCAAAAACTAGAGAAGAGAGAGCCAAGCTTGTTAATATCGAAGAAAAGCTTTCCGAGGAAGTCCAGAGGCTACAAGAGGAAGTCTCCAGTACCCGAGAGTCACTAAAGGTTTTTCTCTTCTTCCTTCTTCTTTGCTGCAACATAATATATTGTGGATCCTGTTTGAATCAAAGATTATACACGAGACAATCTACTGCAGTTACTTACCCACAAAGTGTTTATTTTTTTAAAAACGTGTCTCATTAGTTCAGGCTCTAAGTCTAATAGGTTATCTGGTCACCTTGGTCCTACCACTACTAGCTTTTATGATCTGAGAAATAAAAAAGTTGTTCACGACTATAAAACAATATGTCACTGCATCATGTAAATGTCATGTTGCGATTTCAGTGTACAGTTTTAGTTTAAGAATTTTGTATAAGCCCTGATCAATGCCGTCTCTTTGGTTTCAGGAGCAATCTTCTAGAAAGTCAATCATCCAACAGAATATTACATCATTCATGGATAAAATAATGTTCATAGAGAAAAGGATGCCAGAGCTTGAAGCAGAGAAGAAAGTGGCTGCCTCAACGAGAAATTTCAAAGAAGCTGGAAGAATAGCAGCAGAAGCGAAGTCCTTAAATGTAGAAAAGGAAAAGATACAAACTGAAACAGGAAAAGCTAACTTGGAGCTCGAGAAAGCAGAGCATGAGATTGAAGAAACCATCAAGAGGCTACAAGAGATAGAGAAGTTGATATTGTCAAAAGAAAAAGAATTGGCTATAAGTAGATTCCAGAGATTGCGTATTGACAGTGGGACTGCAAAAGCCGAGAGATCAGCTGCGTTGGAACTGAACGACCTCGAAGAAGCTAATCTTCTACTTGAGGAAGCGCAAGAAGCAGAAACCGAAGCAGAGAAGCTTAAATTTACATGCCGTCTCAAAGAGGAAGAAGAAGAAGAAAAAGAGACAAAATCTTGTGAAGGTTTTGTTTCGATGGAACTAATAGCCACATTTGGTCTGGAAAAATTACAAGAACTGGCAGAATCTGTTGTATCTCAACCTTAATGACTAAAGGAGAGCAGAGATGAACAAGGAAAAGAACCAAAAGATTTTGTAGATTCATCAACAGAGTTAAGCTCCACATGTATTGTTTTGTTTTCGGAATTTGTTTGATTTATTGCTTAATGAAAGCAAAGTGTGAAAGCAAACTACTCGCAGCACAATATTCTCTATTTCGGTTTTGTTCGGTTTTATTCGGTTTGATTCTTATTGGAATTTGTGTTTTGGTTCTATCAGATTATTAAAAAGATAAATAGTAATTGGTGAGGTGGCTTAAATATAAAAAAATTACAAACTTCATCTTCTTCCAACGAACCCTAATTGTCATTCTTTTCTTTTATTTTTTCCTTTTTTTATTTGCTAAAAAGAGACCTTCTTCTAAGTCTCCTTATCAATTTCACTTCAATTTCTTCAGTCTCATCACTGCCTTGATCGTTCTTAATATTTCTGGAAGCTTAGCTGTCCCTTCGCCTATAGTATCGCTTCTCGAGATCTGATGATTCTCCTTTGTGTTCTGATTCTCTTTTCGTTTAGCTGTTCGATTGAATGTTTCAGCTTCTAGGTAGCATGCAAAATTTCGGTTGCGTTCTAGGTTTACAATCGACTCAATTTCTGGGCTTTAGCTAAACTTGACGATCGTTTTGTTTTTTGCGGAGTCAGTTTACAGATTTTAAATTTTACTTTGTCAAGCTGTAGTCTTTGTTCTTGGGTTCAATTTTTAGTGTCATTACTTACACTGATTATGGAAAGCAATGTCTTTTTCTTTTCTTTTGTTGTATGCGCTAATTTGTTATCACATTGCTTACGTTATGTTGTAAATGAATGAAAAATGTATTTTTGCTTATCCCCTCGTCACGATTTTCCTAAATATTGTGCAGAGAAGATATCTCGAGTTTATCTGGGCGATGGTTGCTGAAGATTCTTCTTTTCATAGCCATTATAGCTCTTCTTCTGGAAGGAAGAAAGTTTCTGCTTTAGAACCACATAACAGTTCTTACGTTTCTATCTCCGCACGGGAAGTAGCTCTAGATTACTCTTGTGACAGGTCCCACTTGTAGACTTGTAGTTACTGTTATTCATTCATAGTTATGATTTTTTTAATTAGATCTTCAGTCTAAAAAAAACTGTATTTTTCGTTTTGTCAGCTGTGATGATTTTGCCTCTGTATCTTCCGCTTGTTGCAATCGTGATGAACTGTGTGGTCTGGATTCTGCCTTGGAGATGAGCTGCAGGTCCAATGGAGACTGCCCTGAGGGTCAAGAGGGTAGTGGTAGTGGCACAGTTTCAAGTCTAGACAAGAGTTGTTCAGGAAATACCGTGTATGCAAGCGGATGGATGTACGGTAATCAGCAAGGTCAGATGTGTGGCCCTTATACGCAACAGCAGCTATATGATGGGCTCTCGAGTGGCTTTTTACCTGAGGATCTACTTGTTTATCCAATCATCAATGGTTATATGCCAAATTCTGTACCACTTAAGTACTTCAAGCAGTTTCCTGAACATGTCGCCACTGGCTTTGCATATCTGCAAAATGGAATGATAAGTGTAGTCCCCCCTGTTAGTTCACTTAATGCCACAGTTCATCAACATGAGACTCGAACAGAGCATGCAAATTCTGCTGCACATTTGATTTCCCATCAGACGTTGCCTCCACAGACCAATTTTAGTGGTTCCGTCTCAGATCACCTAATTTTAAACCAGGAAGAATATAATTTGTTAGATTCATTGCTCTCATTGGTAACTTCCTTTCACGGTGAAAACTCATTTCATAAGTTCACATAAGAAATTTATTTAGTTGTATTGTTCTTGTTTCTCTCAGGGAAGCGAACATGCTTGCTGGTTTCTTGTAGATGCCGAGGGTACAAATCATGGACCACATTCTATATTGGAGCTTTATAATTGGCAGCAGTATGGATATGTTCCAGATGCAACCCTGGTAAGCTTTACAGAATTTACTCTTGAAAAGGAATTATTGATAGATTGTAATTGGTTGAATTATGCGGAATTACATTTATGCATCTTTGTAGCCTTGTGCCTAGATTTGTTTTTCATGCATCTTCCTATGAGAGGGAAATTTGGGTTATTTTTACTTTTGTTTTATCCCTATTTCAGAAGTTACCCTACCCCTTCTTTCCAGTTTTGCCTTTACATCTCAGCTATTTTTACTTAATAGTTAGAGTACTTGGTGATCCCCTTTTCGTCACCATTGCTTAAGAGTTACATTTTGCAGATACGTGATGGGGAAAATAAGCTTAGACCAATTGCATTAGCGTCGCTAATTGGTGTTTGGAGGGTGAAATGTGGTGGTGCCAATTGTGAGGAGTCAGTGTCCGGGGTGAACTTCTTATCCGAAGTTTCTGAAGAACTTTCTTCTGAGCTTCAGAGTGGAATAATCAAAATAGCTAGAAGAGCTCTACTCGATGAAATTATCAGCAGTGTGATCTCAGATTTTCTTAAGGCCAGGAAAAGTGAGGAGCATCTCAAGTCTGATCCACCCAGTTCTGCAACCCCTGTTGTTAAATCCATATCGGTAATCTTTTTGTATATGAGCAGTTATGTACACATGCACGCCTTTATGCATGCACATACATGCAAATATGATACTTCAGGAGCTATCATTGAATCATACACTAATTTAGTAACGTTTTGTTTGAGCAGTCTGAAGTTATTAATGCAGAGAAAAATGTTGTCTCAACAACTGAAGTAACAGTCTGCAAGAACCAATTGAAGGAGTGGGGTCAATGTCGGCGAGCTGCAGAGTCGGTCAAGTTTACTAAATCGGTTGGAAGCACTGAGAACTTTCAAACATCTTGCTTAGCTGTATGTGGAATACTTCACAACCATTGCATGCAAATCATGTGGAATGCTGTCTTCTATGATACTGTGGCAAATTATTCTTCATCTTGGAGAAAGAAAAAACTTTGGTCTCGCTCTCCTGATATCTCAAATGATCTTAGACACGGCAAGGGTTCCCGTAGCAATTATTCAGACAAACGTGAAGCAGTTGACAATGTGAGCTTGTTTAACTTTTGTATGACTTCAATTAACTGAGTTCCATTTGTTTGTTCTTATTAGAGTCATTATTAAAATAAATGTCATTTTTAATGTTTTGCAGTTTACTTGTAGGATGGATTCCTCTACCTCCAAAACTGCTTACTTTAATGAACTCGACTTAGCTACCAATGGAGCCAGTTCCCGTGAATTGTCATCGAGAAAAACAACCTTACCAAACATTGGTGGAATAGAGAGTGCCATAGCAAGCATCACAGAACATGTAGAAAGTGAGCTCTTTTTGTCTCTTGAAACTCACCTGACTGATTATATTGGTAGTCTAATTGAAGACGGAGCCTCTAATGCTGCTAGTACTGCACAAGATGGCAAATTGCAAGAGGTAAGGAGAAATAAATCTCCTGTTGTGGAATTTTGAATTTTTCTACGGAAATTTACCACCCTTGAATCTAGCCTTTCTCGTTCTGTTCTTGTGTCTGGCGTGCTAGCGCATGGTGCTGAACTCAAATTGATGCAAATTGCTGCAGGAAAACCTGTCATCTTTACATTGTTCCTTCAGTGATTCTCAGAGACAGTTGCAAGAGGGAGAATCCTCAGAGCAAATCACATCAACGGATATCCTCGCCAATATTTTTACTAGAACATTGGAGACATCGGACAGTACTTTTGATGATGAACTTGCTAGTCTGTCTATTCATGAGCAACCACCACCTGGATGTGAAAACAATATTAAACTGCCATCTGTGTGCCGTAAATTTCGGCCTATAAGATCCAAGGAATCCATTCCTGAGATTGAAGAATATATTGCAACGGCTTTATGTAGACAGAAGTTGCACGATGATGTTATGAGAGATTGGAAATCACTGTTCATGAAGTATTCTCTTAACGAATTCCTTGCTTCACGGAAAGGAAGCCATCGACTTTCTCGTAAAGGAACATTGGTCCGGAAGGAGCTTAAAACTGTTACGCTGAACAAAAAGCTAGTACAATCTAATATATCGAATCAGACAGACAAGAAGCCAAGGAAACCAGGTGTCAAATCCTCTGAAAAAGATCGGGTTGAACGATCTAAGAAACTGTCCACAGATTCTCATTCCATGAAAGAAGCCCTTAAAGTCGATGCACCCAGTATAGATTTGTCAGCTCGGAAACCAAGTCAACAGAAGAAGAGCAGTGTTGACCGACGGGAACATGGTATGTAATATTCAGCTTTTTTCATTTGCCTGATAGAAATTTGACTTTTACCTTATATTGTTACTTTATTATTATGCAGGCATCATAAAGAATTTCACAAAGTGTCTTAAAGAAAAGGTTGGTAAAGATGCTCTAAGTAAGGTTAACTGTGAGAAAAGTCAGGATGTTGGAATGGCAGATGAATTTGATGACGAACCCCTTATAACAAGACTAAGGAGTAAGTCTTCTTTGTACTAAATAGGCGTGGTTCTATTTTGATATCAGGGTTTATCTCTTTTTCTTTACGGCTTAATGTTCTTTTTGCTGTATATTCTATTAGGGATATCAAAGAAGAAAACAAAAGAGATAAGAAAAGGTACAAATGCTGCAAAACCCTGTGAGGAGATTTCAACGTCTGCTGATGAATCTGGGGAAACCGTTGACTGCAAAAATCATCAAAAGCTTTCAAATAAGTCTTTCCAGACAGTGCAAAAAGGTAAAAGACTCCTTTATTGGTTTCCTACACATTCAACTTCTTTTCGTTTGTGTGCTCGTGGTCTTCTTGACCATGTATCCAGAGCCAACTAATATCATCTTCTGAAAAGCAGCTCATATATCGAAGCTAAAGAGAAAGAATATTTCAGTTGTCAGAGTCGAGGGTAAAGAATCTTGCAATGGAACAGTCAGAGATGATGCTGAGATTTCTGGAAAGGAAGGTGATAAAGATTCTCCTCAACGCTTTGCCAAGAGACAGAAAAGTAAGATCTCTATTTAGTTTCCCAGGTTTTGAGAATGCGTCTCGCAATTGTTTTACTAAATTACTATCTCCATAAGATGCGGTGAAGCACAGTCAAGATCTGTCAAAGCCTACTGGAAATCTTGAGAGACTTGCTGAAGGAAAAAAGTTTGTGGAAAAGTCTGCGTGCAGCGTATCACAGAAGGCCGGTAAGTGTAAGTGTTTTGCGTAGTACTTTTTATTGTTTTATGCCTTATTTCTCGAAGTGAAATCTCTGCTAATTTAATGCATGGGCCCAGATTTTAACGGTTGGTACTTTCTTTCTTGAAGCATCGTCATCCTCAATGCTAAAAAGGAAGCACTCATTGGATAAAGAATTCCCCATTGTATCATCTCTACCTTCTAAGGATGTTGGAAATGAAGAAAAGCTTCCCTGCAATACATCAAATAAGCTGCAGAAAGGCAACTTTTTCTTAAACGTTTTCAGTTTTTACCTATATTGTTTTCTGTTATAAATTTTTACCCCTAACTAGTTGTATTTGGTTGGTTTATGTATCAGGTTCAAAGAAATTGATTGTTAGAAAGAAGTTAATAGCAAAACATACACCAGAATCTTCTCCTATGTCGATTGCATTAAAGCCATCGGCAAAACTGAGTTCAAAAGGAAGCAAAAAAAAGATGTTATTGTCAATACCAAAGTCTGATGGATGTGCACGAACATCTATTAATGGCTGGAATTGGCATGCATGGTCATTAAAGGCAAGCCCTGAAGAGAGAGCCCTTGTTAGGGGAAGTTCTTGCAAACACGTACAACATTTTGGTTCCAAAATTAATTCGACTCAGAACGTTCTCTCTGCAAGAACTAATAGAGCAAAGATGCGTAATCTTTTAGCCGCTGCAGATGGTGCCGACGTCTTGAAAATCTCTCAGTTGATGGTGATTAAAACAAAACCCAGTGTTCTCTCTGAACAGCATTTCCCTTGTGTTAATATCTGTTTTTTGTCACATCGGTACAGGCTAGGAAAAAGCGTCTGCGGTTTCAACAAAGCAAAATTCACGACTGGGGTCTCATCGCACTTGAACCGATTGAAGCTGAGGACTTTGTGATTGAATATGTCGGAGAGTTGATACGTTCTTCTGTAAGTATGACTTGTTTCATCTTGTGTTTCTTCGAATTATTGTGTGGGTTTCTGTACCCTGCTATTCTTTTTGAGTTTCTGATCGTGGTGATGGTTGAACTTCAATATGTCAATCTCACAGATATCTGAGATACGTGAACGCCAGTACGAAAAGATGGGAATTGGAAGCAGTTATCTTTTCAGGCTTGATGATGGATATGTGGTTAGTTATTTGTGTGATTCATGAACCCTTATCTAGTTTAATGTTATCCTTTTTTAATGATAGTTCCGGATCATTTGTTGCTTACCATGATTATTAGATTGATGCTACAAAGCGTGGAGGAATAGCGAGGTTTATAAACCATTCGTGTGAGGTAAAAACAGTATGAATAGTTGTTGTGTATCATTGACTAGTTTGTTTTGTTGGATTCGGGGGTCTTATAGATTAAACCTGAGCTTCTGCAGCCGAACTGTTACACCAAGATTATAAGCGTGGAGGGTAAGAAAAAGATATTCATTTATGCAAAGCGGCATATACATGCTGGTGAAGAAATATGCTACAACTACAAGTTCCCACTTGAGGAAAACAAAATCCCCTGCAACTGTGGAGCCCAAAAGTAAGTTTCAATATTTACTTTCTTCTTAGGTTTTGTTGCATTCTTCGTGTATCAATCCCAACCATGCTCGTTTGTTTGTTCTCTTAGTTAAATTATTGTGAATGTGTTATAATAACTTAGAAAGTTTGGAATTGTTATAGGCTTTCTTTTTAATTTTTGGGCATTTTTGTGATCAGGTGCCGTGGATCGTTGAACTGAGTCCAGGTTCGTACAATTTTCTGATTTATGGTTCCCTTTTAGAGATTGGGAGTCTTAATAAGGAACAAACTTGGGTTCTTTTTTTAGGGTAAAACGTGGAGAGAAGATGAATCTCTCTTTTGCAAATACATTTTTACTTCAGCAGATGAGTCTCCTCTCTTTCATTTCAAACTGTAACTAGTTTTATTCCCCACATTACTAACACTTCCAAAGTTCTTCATTTTTTTTTGTTATATATGTTTTTTTTTTCAAGACGAGATACAAATCAAGGTCAATTAAATAAAATTTAATTTATAGTTAACAGAAGTTTAATTCCTTACGAATTTGATTAAAGGAGAGGAATCTTGAGTGTGTTTGTGTGCCACCGAACAAGAGGTTAATGTTAAGCACTTTTTTTTACTGTCCATTTAAGAAAAGGAAAAAGAAAAACATAAGAGTGTAATTTATACAGATCATGTCTTTTTGTTGGTTTGAACAGAGATTGAAAGGACAAAGAGGAAATTGCCATTGTTACGGCTCAATGAAAACAAATAGGTTTATCATTTTTATTATTAAGCATTAAATCTTTTGTGTTGTGAATTAATATGGTTATGTTTGTTTCGTAATTTGCATGCTTTGTTTTGGTTTGCAGGAATTGTAAAAAGAAACAACACTCCAAATTCTATTACCTCTACTCCTCCCATCGTCCTTGGTATGGTACGTCTGATGTATATATGTATTTAGTTTCTCTATTTTTTTTGTTTTTCAACAAATTGAAGGTAAATTGGGAGAACAAAGAGATAAACATTTGAGGCAAACGCCTCAAGTTGCTTTGCGTTGAGTTAGATTGTAATAGCTAATTGGGATAATAGCTTTAAATTGTGTTGTAATTGTTTATCCACCAAAATCCAAATAAAATCAAAGGCTTTGAATATGATATTTTAGATGATAACGGAAACAGAGGAATGTTTCTCAATAGCCAAAGCACCCAAAGCTCAATAGCATATAGTAGGATCAACTTCTCAATATATATGAAACTGTGAAATTTAGACTCAATTCTTATTTGATATAGTGACTGAAAAGTCAATCACACAATCGATTTTATGAGGAGAGGCCTAAGTTGAATATCAAATGGGGACAACTTGAGAGGGGATAAATGTTCGGAGGCAAGGGACAAACAAGTGTTTTGTGGACGAGTTATGGATTTTGACCGATGGTTTCTTGGGCATCGTCTGGTATTGTTATAGTGGATTGGAGGACTCTCCAAAGAGCCAAAAATCATAGAGGACGCCTATCGGGCACAACATTGAACTTTTAGCCTTGATTTGGGCAATGGAAAAGTCCTGACTTGGGCAATGAAGTGAATGATAGAGATAGTAACAAAACCATAAGATTGGTCGGCATTCGCTTACTACCAAGAACAAAGGCTCACTTCTCATCAATTTTGTATTTCGCCACTAATGGCAGCTCCATTGATCGAGCTGGAACTGCTTCATCTTCTACTACTTCCATAGTAGTCTAAATTTTGCACCGTAGTAGTCAGTTCGAAAAAGAAAAGTACACTAAATTTGTTACTGTCGTTTTTTTCTATAAAATATGAAGGAAACACAAGAGACGACTAGTATAGATAATAAAGTAATTTATTAGCACTGACGATGATCACAATGTGATGTATACAGACCTCTTATGCCAAAGCTCTCGGGAAAAAACCTCTGTGACTGAAGCTTTTCTGTAACCATGAGTCTAATGAAGTTTCTTTGAGTAGCAACGAATCTGATTCTCTGTCTCTCTTTGTAGTATCTATGGCGCATGTCTTTACCTAAGTTACAGAACAATCCAAATTTGTGGATTAGGTTGTTGGTCTTGTGGTCATCGATGAGCCTCGTCCCACTGGAACAACTCCTGAGAAAGCATCTTCTGGTTCTTCCTCTTCTGATAGAACTGCATGGGAGTGTTTTTGAATTTTAATACACCACTGATCTTAAAACTGTTTTGCTCAAAAGACATCACATGTACCTGTAATGTCTTCGCCAGCTTGAGCCCCAGCGATCCCAATGCAGGAGTACAACGAATCCTCGTCCACTTTCAATTGATTGTAAGCGACATATATGTCCTCGATCGAAGCAGCTTCATATAATGAAGTAAGTTCTTTAATGCATGACAGTTCCTAAGAAAAAACATTACAACACAATCAGAAATCAAGTCAAAGACGACACATCAGAAAAAGCTTTTCCTTTTCTTTGTTATAAGAACATGCATCTTATTATTACCTTTCTCGGAACAGAGGAGGCCTGCAAGTGTGCTAATAGATTAAGCCAATAGGCGTTGGACTTTAGTTCAGCTTCATGTCTCATAAGAAGAGTCCGCTTTGCCTGTTGATTTTTTCATTAACAAATAAAACAAACAAACACGAACTGAGCTGAGAAGGCAAAAGAGACAACTAACCCTATCCAGCTCCCTAGGGGCAATTTGGTTGCTATGCAAACCTCTAAGAACGCTCTTGCAGGCATCAACTGCTTTGTATACCTGGAAAGGACATTGAGAAAATTGGTCAGAATGACTGTTAATGAAAGAGCACGTTATTTACTGTAAGCAGAAGACAAAGACTGCACCTTTCCGGGCGTTGAAGTAACTGATATCACATACCACCCAAGATTCAGCCTATCAAATAGGTTTAGCTCAAATGATACGTCATATGTCAGTCCTAGAGAATCTCTTACTGTAGTAAAAAGCCTGCAATGACGCAAATATTTCTCTTTCAGATACGTAAAATAGAAGGCACACAGAAGCAGACAGGCTTCAGTCTGTGTGAAAAGGCAATCAGATGTACAAACATTCATTCTCTTCACCAAAGTTTTTTTCCACGACAAACCGGATATTTTCTTAACAGCTTTTTGCTGGTGGTTAGTTGCTGAGCAAATTCTGGTCATAAACCAAACCAGAAAGTACAATAGCAGCAAAGAACTCAGCTTTCGAATAATACGACACCGTATTAAACGGTAAGAGTTACCTTGAGTTTATAATTTCTGCCAGAAGACCCATTGCAATTCCAAAGAAAAGAGGGTGAGAACGAAGCTTTCTTTGCAACTCCATGTCTCTTCCCTCTAGCAGCTGTTCCCCCGATTTCAAAAGTCCATCTGCAAATTCATTTTGCATTATGACATTTTGTTAGCTACTTTATCTCAGAAGCTAAGCGCTAAACTTCAATAGGACTTCCGAGAAAACATTTCTGGTGTATGGGACAAGCTCAGAACCAGACCAATACACAGTTTCCACGAGGTTGAAAATTTGTGACACCATATAATTCATAGTTTTATGTCTGTTCCGTTAAGGTGTGTAACTTACCATGACCAACAGGAAGCTTACTAACAGACTCAAAAAGATCATCTCCGTCAACCGTAAAGCCCCAACGATTTGGCGCTGGTCCCGCAATGTATGCACATGCTCTCTCATCAGTGTCCTTCAAGAATACCTGTCCAAAGATAAAATTTTAGTTACATCCTGCCTGAGTCGCATATCTTAGGGAATAACAAGAAAGTCACTGAATTACTGCTTTGTTCCGAACCTGTTGAAATTGCAAGCCAGCTGTCGGCTGGCGAAACACTATAGGCTCCGATCCTGGTAGCTTTGCAGAATCATGGCTAGCTTTAACTGTACCAAGGTAATCAAGGATGCAACGCTCAATTTCCTCTTCTGAAAAGTCCCCCACAATGCTTACCTAAAGGAAACCACAATAATTTATGAAAATCAAATAAAATTTTACATTAGTCAAGCAAACAAAAGCTTTCATGTTTGAGACATCACCTCCATATTGTCCCCAACAAAATGACTCATGACTGCATCTTTCACAGATTCTAGATTCAAGTTCTGTAATGACTTGGGCGTTGGCTCAACAAAACGCTCATCACCATTAAGCATTGCGATCATGAGTTTATGAGCTGTCGCACGCTCCAAGCTTTTAGGGATTGATCGATAATATGAAAGATATAGCTGCCGTGCTCGATCAAATGCATCTTCCAACCAGACACTATGCTGCATGCCAGACAACCACCACCGTTTGTTAACAAAAGAGGGGAAACAAGCAACTACAAGAAATGCTCTTGACCAGCAAATCAATAAGAAATTAAGAGTCAGAAATGTTGCACAGCATTTTTACATCGTATCAGTTAAGAGTGATACCTCAAGCACCATGTGAAGCAGCTGAAAAGCTGCCTGCATTCCATTGTCTCTCAGAGTAAATCGGAACTCCATGGCAATGAACTCCTCAGTTGACTCCAACGAGCAGTTTATTAAATGATTTACACAGAAAAGCTCCACCTGAACGGAAATCATATGGCTTATAGATCAGTTCATATCCACGTTTCACTAACAGAAAAATATAACTCAAAATGCAGTGTCAGCGGCTTCACTTGCCTGCTCCCTTGAAAAGTCTCCAACTCGACCACCCTCGCTGAGTGTACGAACACCAACAACCACAGCTCCTTTGGAATCAGAAGTTTCAGCAGCTCGTCCACCACCAACAATAAGCCGCATGACACCTGCCCGAGATTCGGTCTTTGATATCTATATAGAAAAACGGAATTCAACGGAAGGGTCTTTATTTCTACATAAGAGATGGCACAATTGAAATGTAGTATCAATCAACACCATGTTTGTAGCTTTTCTATATAGTTTCTTTTCTTCCGTGCTCATAATTACTTACCAGGAAATGTAATTCTGCTAACATCAAAACATGTCTTCTAAGTTACGTCGTAGAAAGAAAATCACCTCATGGAGATGCTTAGAATAACAAGCAATGAGAAAATGATGAACCAATTACCTTGTAATTTACAGGTATCCCATTGGATAGGCGAAGCTGAGTGATCCCAGTCTCTTTGTCATGCGATTTGGTTACCCCTGACCCAGGAATAAGGGCAAAACATGGATTTCGCCGCAAGGTTAACTCTTGCAACTGTAATTGAGAGATCAATTCTTTTGGCACCTCTAGCTGCAAGGATGAAAGTAAAAAGCTGATTCAGAACAAGCCTTTGGTCTATATTTGAATTAAGCGAGGATAAATTCAAAAAAGGAGTTACAAAAGAAAGAGCACCTCAGGCTCAGCTTCAATGGGTGCTAATAATCCTGATTTGATAGAATCTAATATTTCACCAGGAGATATATTGAAGTCACTCTCACCAACCCCATCAACATGCACTTTTGCGGGAACACAAGCAACAATTGCTGCCGGAAGAGGTGCAGTGGGCCTTCCAAAATCAGAAATAAACTCTAGCACTTTGGCGCCAACACTGTTTACCTGGACAAGGAGCCATCAAAACAGAAGAAACAACCAACTCAAATGAAAAAAAATAGAATTGTATCATATGCAAGATCCTAGAAAATCCACTAGTTATCGTTGTGTTGTGCCTTTTGATAAGAAACACCAGAAGTTATGACATCAACAGTAATCTTTAGTGTCACGTTCTACAAGAAAAGCTAGTAGGAATACGTTGTGAAACCTACCTCCTCAAGAGTAACAGTTCCAGCTACAGCAACCAAGGTCTCATGTCCTTGGGTCTGATCCATAACCGTGTGACCTAACGCATCACTTTCCATTATAAAATCAAGGTTATCAACAGACGACACATTATCGATCATAGCTGCAAGATGTTCACTATCTTTAAGAAGAGCATCCATGTAACGTGTAAGTTCACCCTTGGTAACACCAAATTCTTTGAGTCTTCGAACCTACAGGTAGAAGCATATGTAAAAACAGCTGAACAAATTCTCATAAGCAAGGAAAACTTGACAATCGGACTTAAAAGTCTTTTAGCTTATCTCTTTAACCAATCCATTATTCATCAGGTCCAAATGATCATTCCACCAAACAAAGAACAATAATATTTATACTGAAGATAAATGAAAACAAACAATAAGCAAACCTCTTGGACAGCCACTTTTACAGCATTTTTCCAATTTTTGGGCTCAGCGGTGACAGTAAGAGTCGTAACAGTGCATCCTTCCCTTCCGGAATCACTATGGTCCAGTTCAACTGACGTGAATGGTGGATTTGAACTCTGAAAGATACAAAAATAGCATCACTAAATTTACGTACAGTACTGAGTCTACTGACAATGCACGTAATTTCTAAACCTTAAATAAATAATATAGCTAGGTTCACGAACTGTATAAGACTCTTGATTGCAACATCAAGATAATGGAAAACAAAGTTATAGTTCTAAACAACACGTTGGATAGAACACTTTGTCGAAAAATTTCAGTGAGTGCTCATTTTAATCTGTTAAAATCTAGGCAGAATGCACAGCACAAGAAAAGGAAAACTGTTCTTTCCTTCTCGAGTAATTTCTAAGAACAAACATCTACAGAAAGGTAATATCCTAATACCCTCATACCTTGTATCTTGTATTAATTCGAAAATGTAGAGCAGAGAGAAATATTCTTTTCATCAGAACATTTCGCAGGTCACCAAATGTCTGAACTTTATTAACAGGTATCTGTAGGAAGACCAAAAATATATCAACATTTAAGAAATATCAACCAACCATAAGTTGACTGTAACATATTAAGCTTTCTGAAAAAAGAAAAATGAGAAGTCAAAATTTATAACAAAACCTTGCAGAATATGTTGATTGCAAAATTTTGAAGAAGTTCATGCTTAAAAATCTGCGGAGGCTTTAGATCAACACTGGTTCCAGGAAGCGACCAATTATGCTCAACCGGGGGACGAAATGTATGTCGCTCTCTTTTAATGATCTCAGACTGAACAGCAGATTTTGTTCTCTCATGGGAAAAGGTTCCACCAAGACCAGCTGGCAGTTTCGGAACAAGAAAATTAGCCATGGCGCCAAAGGCACCAGGACTAGGGGAAGCTTGGGTCGGCTCATTATCCAAACCAGTTTTTCCAAACACAGCCTGTACAAAAGCAATTATCTGAACCAGATAGCCTATGTAGCGTATATTCAATATTTATGTACTAAAGAAAAAAGGCAATGCAATAGAAGTTTAAGACACTATCCTACTTCAATATCGTGGACTATCCGAGGTATGTTGTCTATGCCTCCCACAATATAGAGTGTGGCATTCGCTGGGAAGTACCATCGCTCATGAAATTGCCTAATTTTGTCGACATCCCACTTCTTAATCTGCTCTTCCAATCCAATGGGGAATCTTCTACCCAGCTTGTTCTCAGAATGTAGATGTTGCAACAACTGTTCTCAAGAAATAAAACAAAATGGTTCACTAATCATCCACCAAATTTTGGGACAAAAGAAAGAATTGATATGCTGACGTATAGAAAACTATTGTTCATGAATACCTGGCAATCAACACGATACTCAATTGTATTCATCATCTGAAGTTCTGAAAGTATGGCCCGCCTTTCTTTCTCAACTCGAGACGAAAGGAATTTTGGGTGAAACGCTATCTGTAACCAATAGAGAAATAATATTTTGTCCACCAAATGAATCATATCCACGAAACAGATTTTTGGTAAAGAAAAAACTCAGGACATAACCAATGGGAAGACATCATCAAAAATGAGAATGCTATATACCTCATTCAAGGCATCGAGCACAGATGGAAAGAGGTCGTCCTCAGAGTCCTGAAAAGGTTCAACACTTCAATTAATATGAAACTAATATTCCTTTTGTCAACCACTATCCACATGATTAGCAAGCCAGTATAAGGACACTTTTTCTAAATTTCACCAAACCAAGAAACAGACTCAAAGGTCCATGAAGAAAGAAAGAGCAACACCAAACCCACTATGTTTGCTCACTAGAAACAATATTCCCTGTGTGACATATAGATATAGAAATATAGTGAAATCTTCAGATGGGTGTGAAGAGAAGAAAAAGAGTGATGAGTATGCAATCATTTGAAAAAATGGTTGCTGCTACTATAAGCACTATATTTGTTAAAGAAAATACAGAGACAACAAAACCTTTGAGATCGAACTGACCAAAAGATGCTACATTCTATACGACAGTAGGTGTAAATGTTAACAAACCTTTGTGTGCGTTGGAGAATGAATATGAAATACTGTATGGTGGAAATCGGTGTAGGCATTAGAGCGGGAACCTGTACCAAGAAGTTTCTCACGTTTCTTGCTCCCAAGGAATGCAACATGCTCTATCATATGAGCAATTCCTTGCTCATCATCTTCCTCATCAATCGATCCTACATGGACTTCCATGTGTGCCTCAAATCTAGCATTTGAAAAAATTTAACAAAACACGCAAAACATAAGAGGAAAACCTTATAACTCCCACCATATGTGTAAGCTAATGGGAAAGGGGTACAAATAACCCCCACTTAACAGTATAAATTATACATCGTTATTATGTACCAGGGACCATATTGAACTATCTAATTCTGATGCCTGAAGCATTCTGTTCAATTTACCTGTTTGGAGGAACTTTGTTTGGTAAAATAAGATACCGAAGCCCATTTTTCAATTGTCCCCGGTGCAGCTTCGGATGAGAAGGAAGCTCAGAACCAAGAAATGCTTCCAGCTCTGCCTTATCTATCTCAGGGGTCAATAAGTCGATATCTTGTCTCTCTGCAACGATTTCATCAGGCCATGATGTACCAGCAGCATGTGGCTCATCTGGTCCAACTGTAGCATTTCGAATCTGAGAAAGTCTTCTCTGAAAAGTTGGGCATATGTTCGAGTCTGTTAAACATATAGTTCAAAATAAGGCGCAACACTAAAAACAGAGAAAGGAAATAATGTAGCTTACGGACCAGTGAGGAGGTCAAACGAGACCTTGACAAACTAAATGAAGTTCTATCTTGAAAGGCTCTCGGTAGTAATGATCTTCTAAGCCCGGGTTGAGTCTTTTTACAAGTAAGACAGAAATTAGCATCTTGTCTGAAAATTGCGTCTCGCTGTCCCAATGAAATGTTTCTCTTCCAACGTCGCTTGTTGGTAGATTGTTGCCCCCTTTGACACCATTAAAAAAAGTCAATAAAAAATTAGAAACCCTTTGGGAATCAGAATCACACTGCTCCAAAGTTTCAGGAAACGAACAAATATTACTTAACTCAACAACTGATTAGCTAAATTCAGTTTCCACGAAAGTAACAACAACAAGAAAGATGTTAATTTAGTGTTAAAAAACATTTCCAATCTCAAAAGTCTAAGAAACAAGCAGAACTGTAGAGTAAGACATACCAAAGACCATTATAAGGAATTAAAGACTGAGCTTCGACGCGAACGCGATTCGGATTGAGACGCGGCGACGAGGCAGGAATAAACCTAACTTTATTACGATTATCCTTAAAACATACAGAGTGGCGGCTATCCCGAGAGTTAAAAGGAGCTAAAATCGGAGTAAAATTAACACCGGAGAAAACGGAAGAAGATGACGATGAAGCCATCGCCTATCAAGGACAACAGGTGGAGGAGAAAAAGGCCGAAAGGAAGTGAACNAACACCGGAGAAAACGGAAGAAGATGACGATGAAGCCATCGCTTATCAAGGACAACAGGTGGAGGAGAAAAAGGCCGAAAGGAAGTGAACACAAAATGGTTCCACGTAACTCTCTTCTCTGACGATTATTCGCGCACGATATTTTGGTTTTCTGTTTTTCCTCAGAAAATTGCCTTAACACATTTGCAATTGGGCTTTTAGAGTTTGGGTACATATTTCAAATTTTCGGTTTCGGTTCAATTTCGGATAGAATCAACTAACTCATCGGAAACAAATTTAATTTCATTTGATTATCGATTCAGTTTGGTGTGGTTCGCCGAACCGATCAATTAACCGATTTCTTTCCTTTTCTATTTTTATTTTATTTTATATAAACCAAAAATTTAAAATATTCGAATTACCTGAATCAAAATATATGAAATTAACTGAATTATTCGAATCGACCGAAATTATCCGAATTTTTTTGGGTTAACCGAAAATTCGGTTAATTTTCAATACTCGAATCAACTGAAAACCGAACTGGAATTTGATTTGGTTCAATTCAGTAACAAAATTGAAAACTGAACTAACTGAAAAACCGTNCCGAACCGATCAATTAACCGATTTCTTTCCTTTTCTATTTTTTATTTTATTTTATATAAACCAAAATTTTTTTTTTTTTCAACTTGTGGGCCACAAGGGGGTCCCACTCCCAGATGTGGGCCACACGGGGGATCCACTCCCCAAACGCGCTCGCAGGCGCTCGAACCCGGAAAACCGGGGTGCCAAGGACACAGCCGCAGTGCGCTACCACTGGGCTAAAGGGGCCTCGGCTATATAAACCAAAATTAAAACCAAAAATAAACCAAAAATTTGAAATACTCGAATTACCTGAATCAAAATATATGAAATTAACTGAATTATTCGAATCGACCGAAATTATCCGAAATTTTTTGGGTTAACCGAAAATTCGGTTAATTTTCAATACTCGAATCACCTGAAAACCGAACTAGAATTTGATTTGGTTCAATTCAGTAACAAAATTGAAAACTGAACTAACTGAAAAACCGGAAAAAAAAAAAACCGATTTTATCCCGTCCAAATCGATCTGGAGAAACATTTACGAATTACGACCATGTCTCCACGACTCCACCCTTGGTCAATACATTTTTGCTTAATGGAGTTATACATTGACTTGACATCACGAATACGTGGGAAAATCTTCATTCAATACATTACGTACATATATAGTCGTTCTCAACTTGACTTTCCCACCATCAAGAAACTTCCCCGGCAACCGCCGAGCAACAGCTTCTATCTTTAAATAATCCCTTTAGATTTTCAAACCCGTGTTTAAACCGACGAACAACTAATAATCTCCCGCCGTGTACGCTTCCACATATAACATCTTATTATATAACCTACCTATTTCTTCCAACCATTCAAAATTTCATACATACGAATTAGAAATCCATCTGTTTCAGAGCTTCTAATTTCAACCTCAAATCAAGAAATGACTCTTGNCGAACAACTAATAATCTCCCGCCGTGTACGCTTCCACATATACATCTTATTATATAACCTACCTATTTCTTCCAACCATTCAAAATTTCATACATACGAATTAGAAATCCATTTGTTTCAGAGCTTCTAGATTCAACCTCAAATCAAGAAATGACTCTTTNTCAAGAAATGACTCTTGTTGATACCCAGAAATCTCCTTTGACAAGACTGTACAAGAAATTTTCCCGGAGGAGATCAGAATCGTCAGGAAAACTTCAGGCGGCGGAGGAAGAAGAAGCGAGAATCAGCACTAGCAGCAGTAGCGGAAGTAGCTCTTTAAATATCGACGAGCTAAGATCCGTGTTTGACTATATCGATGCAAACTCGGACGGTAAAATCTCCGGAACTGAGTTGCAAAGCTGTGTTAGTCTCTTGGGAGGTGCGTTATCCTCACACGAAGCGGAGGAGGTGGTGAAGCTCTCAGACTTTGACGGGGACGGATTTATAGACTTTGGAGAGTTTTTGAAGTTGATGGAAGGAGAAGATGGGAGTGATGAGGAGAGACGGAGAGAGTTAAAAGAGGCGTTTAGGATGTACGTGGCGGAGGGAGAAGAGTTTATCACGGCGGCTAGTTTACGGAAGACGTTGAGTCGACTCGGTGAGTCTTGTACAGTTGATGCTTGCAAAGTCATGATTCGTGGATTTGATCAGGACGGTGATGGAGTTCTTAGCTTTGACGAGTTTATTCTGATGATGCGTTGAGATATTTACACGTGTTGTGGATATTTTTTCTTCATCGATCTTATTAAATTGCTTAATTCAAATTCTTTTGTTTTATATCCTTCTTTATCATCTGATCCATTTGTATATATACACTCGTAATAAACGTGATTTGCATTTGCAATAGAGTTTTGTTATTCAGCTCGTGTCTTGTTATATACAGGTTTGGATTTTATTTTATTTTATTTTTTGGGACAAATTTTGATGTTTATACGAGATTTCCATAATAACTATTATGTGATTAATGTATTTATTTATGTAAAACACGAGAAGAAACTAGAAAAAGCAGTGTTGAACATTAAAAAAATGGACAGGTTAATGGAATCTTATCATAATCTCAAGTCCCAACGGTAACTGGAAATTGCTGCAAAACGAATCGGTTTTCCAAAAACGTAGAGAGTCTTTTTAATGAATACGCACCGATCACAAAAATCCGTAGATCTCTCTCAGTGAAAAGCTTCAAGATTCCCATTTCCATGGCTGCTTCTAGGTTTCCCTCTTCTATCGCCAATTTTCACGACCTCGTGCTGCTTCTTCTGCCGCGTCGTCGCCTCTCTTTTTGGTTGTTTCCGCTTCTCCTTACGGCGGCGATAACGACGGCTAAATCAGAAGAATCTCCGATCACTCGTATCGCCTTTGGATCATGCGCTAATCAAAGCGCGCCACAGGTGCTCTATAATAAATAAATTCCGAAATCTTTACTTGGCTTTAGTGAATATCCGCAATTTCATCTGAAATTTATTGATATTTTTGTCAGCCAATATGGGAAGCGATAAACAAGTTTGATCCACAAGTGTTTATTTGGTTGGGTGATAACATCTATGGAGATATCAGACGCCCTTTTAAAGTAATTGGTAAAGAGAGAACCGTTGGGCCATGGAGGAATACGCCGAGGTTTGTGCCTTCTTCAGAGGAAGAAATGAAATTAAGATACGCCAAAGCCAAGGCTAATCCTGGCTACTCTCGTCTTCAGAGAACCGCTAAAGTTATTGGTACTTGGGATGATCACGATTACGGATTGAATGACGCTGGAAAAGAGTTTGATCGTAAAGTCATCAACCAAAGACTCATGCTTGATTTCTTGAACGAGCCTCTTGATAGTCCCCGGTTAGCTGCTTTTTCTACCTATAGTTCCTGTCCTGNCCTATATTTCCTGTCTCTTGATTTTGATGCATTTGTAAATTATTGGACCAAATCGCCATAAATTATCAGTCCTCTGCTCACTCGAGTAGGACCTTATTCACAGTAGGTCTTGATTTTTATTTCAACTAGAACGTGTTGTTTAGCTATAATATCAAAACCTCTGTTGTCTTTTTCTTACGAGCTCAGTATCTGNAGCTCAATATCTATATTTGATGATATCTCAGGAGAAAGCAAGCTGGAGTTTATGCATCTTATACTTATGGTCCACCTAACCGGAGAGTCAAGGTCTCATCAGAAACTCCAATACGTTTTTTATCTTTCTTTGGTAGTTGGATGAAGAGCTTAGATGTGCTTCAATGGAATTATGTATCTTCAGGTTATTGTTTTAGATACCAGATATCATAGAGACCCTTTGCAGAGTGACGGCAGTATCTTGGGTGATACGCAGTGGGGATGGCTCGAAAAGGAATTAAGAGGTCCCCAAAGCGAAATTACTATCATAGGATCATCTGTACAGGTATTCCATAACTTTTTTCTTCTGTTAATCCAAAAACAGTATTACTTATTGTCACTCACTTTCACGGTAAAGTATTAGATTAGACTTTTGTGCCCGGTATCATTTTGGTCATAGACTCAAACTTGAGTAAGCTGAGTGTCTCATTTCTCTTAGAACTGGTCATCCATTTAAAACGTTTCTTGACATGCTCAGGTGATATCAAATCTTTCGGCTACCACTGGACCACTCTTTTATATGGAGTCATGGGGCCGTTTTCCAAAGGAACGGAAGCGTCTTTTTCAACTTATAGCAGATACCAAGGTGTGGGGAAATGAACCAAACCAAGTCATGCTTCCTCTTTCCGTTGCTTTCTGCCACCGTAATGTTTTATTGCTATGACATTACAGAGAAACGGAGTTATATTCATAAGTGGAGATGTTCATTTTGGAGAAATAACGAGATATGATTGTGCTGGTGTTGGGTATCCATTATATGATGTCACCTCCAGTGGTCTAGTACAGTCTGTTGAGAAAGTTTTCCCTCGTCCCTTGCGTTCCATTGTTAGGCTTCTCTTTTGGTATACTCCCACAACAATGAGAGTTATCAATGAAAACTGCAGATTCAGATCATGCACATACGGTATTATTCTCCATGTCTTCTCCATTGAGTTCTTTTATGTTTTTCTAATATAATGTGGATTGGACTAAGAGTCTTACATTGCTATCCTAGGACTGTTTTTCATCTTTCCTAAAGTTCTATTTGTATGCCAAGACACGGTGGGCCTAAGCTCAGCTGCTCAAGCTTTGGATATAGATCTACTGTAACTGTCCTAGGACTGAATATATCAGAGTGTAGCTGTTGTAAGTTGGTTAGAACATAGCTAGTGAGGACTGGATTTATATGGCTGGCTCGGCAGATAGTTAAAACAATGTGAAATTCGAGTTTGGGAGTTGAGAGTCTCTCAATAAGTGTCTCTGGAACCAGAATCAGCGTTTTCATAGATTTGCTTTTATCGTCTATCCATGTCTGTAATCTAATAGAGCAGCAAGGATGCTCATTTCTAACCAACTTGCATGCAGGACAGCAAAATTTTGGAGCGTTATCTATAGATTGGAATTCAAATCCAGTTACCATAAGGCTCGAAATCAGAGATGTTAACGGATTAACAGTACTAAGCACAAATGTTTCACTATCCGAACTCCATCCACGCGGCTCAGATTCCTTGAAAAATCCAACCACAAAGGGAAAGTCCCAACGACATTGCACCCTCGAAGTTGAATTAACGGGAATAACCAGATACCGATTAGCAGTTCTCGTTTACTTCACCATTGCTGGTATGTCATTCTTCTTCCTCACAGCTAATGCAGACCAAAGAATGTTACAGAGTAATGATATATGTGTTCTTGGGTTTGTATTCGACAGTCTTGGCAATGGCGTTTGTAGGATTGATCATTGGAGCTGTACTAACCATTACATCATGCGTTCATAAATGCAAGGTCGACTGATTGACTTTGCTTGTCCCTAAAGCTTTGATGACCTTTTGCTCCAACTTTTAATTTATATTAATTCGTGATTACTATTCGAATTTAGTTTTGTAATGTCAGTGACATGGCTTTTTGATCTATGGGAATTCAAAGCTTGAGCTGTTAATTTTAATAAAGTTGCGTCAAGAAATTGGATTTGTTCATGAAGAATAGTTAAATCTCTAGACAACGAGTATTATTATATTTTCTAGTTCCGTTTTTTGGTTGAACGTTAATTTCTCATTTAATTATGAGAAATTACCTAAGACAACTTAAAAAATATTACAAATTATCAAAATAATCCATCTAAAATTTTATTACTCAAATAACCTATTTTTATTTGAATATTTACATATTTCCAAAAATACCTTTTATTAAACTAACATCAATTTAACTTATTTTACAAATAAATATTTTAAAATTTAAAAAAAAAATCATTGCTTAATATTATTAATAAAATTAAATGACCATAATATATTTGTATATAAATTACAAATATATTAAATACTAAAATTTTACGAATTTGTTTTCTGGAAAAATTATATTAAATTAACTAATAAATTGCATTAAGTTTACAAATTTGTATAGACTTTATAAAAAGTCTACTGGGTATTTCACAGACTAATCTTAAGTCTATCAAATTGAAATTTAAAGTCTGCCAAAATTTTTAGATTTATTTACTAATCTGCTAGAAATTTTATGAAATCTGGCAAAATTTACACTTTATGAAAGTATGTCGACTATTACATATAAGTCTATCTTTTGGAAACTGCAAATCTGTCAAAATATTTAGACATGTCATTAGTCTACTAAGATAATTTGGAAATCTGGCAAATTTTTTAGATTTTATACAAGTATTAGATATAAAGTTATCTGTTAGATAATATAAGTTTTTCAAATTTCTAGACGTATTTATTGTCTACTAGATAAAATTTGAAAGTCTGATGAACTCAAAGAATTCATGGAAATATGCTGAAAATTTACGGACTAGTTCTAAGTCTACAATTAGACACTATAAATCTGCCAAAATGTTTAGATATGTTATTAGTCTAATATATATAGTTCGAAGTCTAGCAAAATTCGTAGACTAATTTTTTTTTTAAAAGCTTTCTTACTATTTTTAAAAAATAAAAATTAAATAATTTTTGTGAGTGTATAACTTTTGTTTTAGAAATATAATATATTAGCTATATCATTTTATTTTTATTTTTGAAATGATTAGATTTGCTAATTTAAGGAATATACCTTTAAGGGTAAAAGGGAAATAATGTTAAGTTAAAATCTTAAGAAACCTTGATAGGTTATTTTGGTTATTTTCCATATTTTTAGGTTATTATAGGAAATCTCCTAAGTGATATCCCCTATATATTAAAAGAGCTGTTTTTTGTGTATGCGTCGTCATCAGAATTATTTTCACTATAAAATGATGATGTGTCGTTCTCTGGTGCATTCTCAGATTC
>OVAU01000041.1:2091-33278 GCA_900406315.1 Biscutella laevigata subsp. laevigata | reverse complement strand
ACTAATAAATATTCTAAAAGAATAGTTTTTTATTCATCCATTATTAAACAATTTTTTTTCAAAAACTTTAATAATTTAATAATTAGAAACCAATAAAAATCTTATATTTATATTATTGATAACACTTATGAACCAACTAATAACTACAAATAATATTATAAATTAAACACTATTTTTAACAACTTATTATTCAATCTCACAAATTTAATTTACAAATATTAACTAAATTTTTTTTTTAAACTATATCAATCTTAATAATATTTTAATTAACTCGATATTATTTAATATGTTCATATTTATTTCAAACAATATCTTAAAATCTTTTTGTTAATTTTAAAATAAAATTTCCGCAATCAATTCTAGTTCCTTTTATAATGTGATTTTCGTTTTCCTCTGAAAATTTCGTGTTTAGGCAAAAAAGAGCAACCACGAGAAGAATCTGAGATTGATTCGCTTTAATCCACTCGGAGCTTCGGAATACTTTGATCTGAGTCTTAGATTCCTTCCTCACTCTCCCTTCGCCTTTTCGTTTTGTAGATCTGAGAATTGGAATTGAAATAACACACATGTCGAAACCTTGGGGTGGAATCGGCGCATGGGCCGATGAGGCTGAACGTGCCGATGAAGAACAGGCTGCTGAAGCTACGGCCACAGCGGCGGATGCGCAGAGTTTCCCTAGTCTGAAGGAGGCTGCGACTTCCAAATCGTCTAAGAAGAAGAAGAAGATGAGTTTATCTGAGTTTACCAAAAGTTCCTACGCCGCACCGACGAGGGAACAGGTGATTCAGCTTCCTACTGGTCCAAGACAACGCTCTGAGGACGAATTGCAATCTGGCCGTATTGGCGGCGGTTTCTCTTCTTATGGTGGAAGGTCTAATGGTCCTCCAGGACGAATGTCACGAGATCAGAATGATTCCGATGGGTCATGGGGCGGTGGAGGTGGTGGTAGGAGATCTTATGGCGGATTCGAAGATGATCAGAGGGGGCCTCCTAGGGGTTCCGATTTCCCACAATCGTCTAGAGCTGACGAGGCTGATGATTGGGGAAAAGGTAAGAAATCGCTTCCATCATTCGATCAAGGACGCCAAGGTCGTTATGGCGGTGGCAGTTTTGGTGGCGGTGGCGGAGGTGGTGGTGGTGGTGGTGGAGGTGGAGATGGAGGTGGAGGCTTCTCTAAAGCTGACGAGGTTGATAATTGGGCAGCTGGTAAAAGCCAGTCCTCTTTTACCAAATCATCTACATTTGGGTCGGGTTACCGTGACTCCGGACCCGAGCCTGACCGGTGGGCACGAGGAGCCCCTTCCGGTGATGTTCAGGAGGAGCGTCGTCGTCTTGTTTTGGAACCACGAAAGGTTGATACAGGAGTAACTGAATCTCCAACTGATGTGAAGACGAGTAAGCCGAATCCATTTGGAGCAGCTAGACCAAGAGAGCAAGTTTTGGCGGAGAAAGGATTAGACTGGAAGAAAGTTGACTCGGAGATTGAGGCCAAGAAGGGAAGCTTCCAAACAAGCAGACCATCGAGCGCACAATCGAGCAGGCCATCAAGTGCTCAATCTAACAGGTCTGAGAGTTCAGCATTGAACAATGTGGAGAATGTGGTGAAACCGAGACCAAAGGTTAATCCTTTTGGCGATGCTAAACCTCGAGAAGTCTTGCTGGAGGAACAAGGAAAAGATTGGCGCAAGATGGATTCCGAACTCGAGCGTCGCAGGGTTGACAGGTTAGAATTTTTCAAGTGATATTAGTTAGGTGAACCAATAGAGGATAGGAATATATTGAAGCTAAATAACTTTGGATGGTCTTGCCACTTCTGCTTAGTGTTTCAGATTCAGAATGGAAACTAATTGAATGACTTGGTGAATTTTGGTGTTTACTTTTGATGTCATGTTGCGTGTGTCCTTTTAAACACTCTCAGGTAAATGTTAGATTCTTATCTAAAAGTTTGTTATATTATCTTAGTCTAAAATAGGTTATCATGTGAGGTACTGAATATCTCTAGTGCGTTTGTTTGGCAAATTCATCCGTGTTTGTTCTCTCAGCTGAGCTCTTTTGTACGGTCTTTGTGTCTTTTAAACAGCCTCTCTAGATAGTTACAGAATTGCAAAGCCAACTTGTCTGATTAACGTCTCATATCTAATGTATGCTCTTAACATTCGACTGCATTTCGTGTCTATTTTAGTTGATTTTTCTGTTCTGAACTCCGCAATTTGTTTCCTTGGTATATGAATAATTTCTTTGTTGAGTTTCTTGATCATCTACCAAATAGCTACTAGTCTCACTTTTCATCTCTGTCTTGTGAAACAATTTTTTTCCCAGGCCTGAAACAGAAGAAGAGAGAATGTTGAAGGAAGAAATTGAAGAACTACGGAAGAAACTCGAGAAAGAAGTAGCCATTGAACCCGAGAGCAAGGAATCTCGACAGGAAACCAACAGTAATCACCATAATATACCAGATCTTATACGCGAGAAAGAAAAGAACCTGGACTTGCTAATCCGTGAGTTAGATGACAAAATCAGGTTTAGGCCAAAACCAGTAGAGAGGCCTGGATCCAGTGCAAGCAGAACCGGTTCCTATTCAGAAAGACCTCATTCACGGGCTGGATCAACTGACGAGTGTAGGGGTGTCGATTCCATGGAAAGACCTAGATCACGTGGCACAGGTGATCCTTGGTCAAGACCAGTAGAAGATCGAAGAAACTTCCAAGGAAGCAAAGAACGTGGATTCTTCAGCAACAGGAACTTTGACAGGTTAGTCTTTTAACACCAAATTCAATTACATTACAAAGAACAGAGCTACAATATACTTCCATTATATGATCTGGTAGAAGTCTAGAAACTTGAGTTATTATCTCTAGTCACGTTTGCATCAATGTTTGCCTTTAAACTGACATCTCTGGTGCTTCACAGGTCATCGTCATCATCAAAGGAAGGGTGGTAAAGAATGAATGTGGAATGAGAATGGAGATTTTGAAGAAGAAAGATAAGAGAAGCTTCTTAATAAAACATTTCTTTGAGAAACCAAAAATTTGGAGATTTTTTTTTGTTATTGTTATTGTTATTGGTTCATCTTCGGAATCGAAGCCTAATTGTTTCTTGTGCTTTTTTGGACTTACGCAATGTGAAACGACAGAGCGCAAGACTTGTGACTATTAATGTGTCTTCAGAACTTTGGAGACAAAAGACTCTGTTCTGTTCTTCTGTGTTTAAAATTTCTATTTACCACTTATTGCTTCGATTGCTTATGTTTTTTTATTAGCAATTTGTTTGTTTTTTTTGTTAAGAGTGTGAAGTTGTTAACCTTTGAAAGCCAAAGATATGGTAGCAAAAAAGTAGCCATGGATTCTCGCAGTCACAGCTTTTCAAAGGCTTTCTCTAATTTTATATTCATAATGTTTCCATAGCAAAGCTTAGATTTCGGTTTTACATGATAAGGTACTAAATCTATTGATCAAAATAAAACCGAATCTAATATGAATTGGTTAAGTCTTTACTTCGATTATGATTTTGATTATATCTCGTGTATGATATTTTTGTTTAGTTTTTCAGATTTACATAAGTTCTATTGTATTTAGTTGTATCATCATATATATAAATATAGCATCATCTGCAATTATAAATTTTAATTTTTTAAAAATAAATTGTTTGTGATACAACCAGTGAGAAGTGGTTTATCTCACAAACTGATTGAAACTGCTTATTGTTTAATCATAGAGTTAATTTTGGAGCTATTGCGTGAAATTTCAAAAACATCAAATATATCATTGAGTTATCTATTTCGCCGAATTTGATGGGCGTTCAGCTTAAATATTATGTCTTATGTGATATGAGAATATGTTTTGAAAGTAAAACAAAATTTATGATATTAATAAAGAATGGTTTATGTTAAATTTTTATCTTTTTATACCGAGTTTGATGAGTCATCAATGTAAATGTTATGTGTTTTTTTTTTTTTTGTCAGACTTAAATGTAATGTGTTTATATATATCAGAAGTGGATTTAAAAACAAAATTTGTGAAATCAACAAAAAAGATTGTATTTAGTTAGGTTAACAAAAATATGAAATTTAATATATGTTTTAGAAGGAGCTTTCTATGTTTAACTAATTTAATGTATTAAAAGAAAGTAATGTAGGAGTATAAATTGTCGCAGTGTTTTAACAATGTTTGAGTTATTCTTCCCTCTTCCCCTTCTATGCTTCTTAGTTCTTAGTTCTGAATCAAGACACATGACAACACATAGTAAATGATACGACCGAAGCGTAGAGTTAGAACTAAAACCATAGCTAAGCTTAGATTCGGACATGAAAATGGTGATCTACACAGTTATGTTTTTTCCTTTTATCTCAAAAACCGCTTGATAATAATATCATCTCGAAAGAAAAGATTGTGGACTCAAAATTTATTACTTCAGTTCGCTAAATTCAATGGTTCCTGTAAAAATTTAAATAAAAAAAATTATCGACTTCACTGGGGATCGAACCCAGAATCTCTGGTTTCGTAGACCAGCGCCTTATCCATTGGGCCATGAAGTCAATTTTTAATAAGTGATATAACACTTTAGAAATTATATGTTACTCATTGGATTTTCTCAAGCTATGATATTGAGTCAGCGTCTTCACAATTAAAGTCAAAAGTCAACTTTTTATTAACCTATATTCCCGTAAGTCGCGTCACACGGGATTAGTTCGAGAAATCACTTTGCTGTTCTTTTGATCCAGTTATATATTTGTTTATTCTTCTCCTCTTCAAAATTTTCCTTGGCTTTTCTCCTTCACTGTTCATATCGAAGAGTACTGAGTGAACTTCTGTTACTCAAGGAGAGATCTTTCACCTTCTTCTCTCCAGAAAATTTGATTCGTCTTCTTTAGATTTCATCTCCCCCCTCCTATAGCTTAAACTTCTACATTTTGTCTACTTCTCGGGACGTTACAACCTCTCTGTTGCTTAACGTATCTAACTCATGATAACTGGACTTTCGACATGGATCTGCTTTTGTTTGTGATGTGATGCAGATAACAAATTTCCAGAGACTGAAGCTTCCATTGAATGATATTGTTTCTGGTGAACTTCACTGATTTCAGGACACATGGCTAACAGAACAGACAACTTGAATCGCTGGTTAGATTCACCAAAAATCATGAGCTTTCATGTTATAACTAGATCCAATATAAGTGGATTTGTGTGCTTCTTCTTTTGTTTGCAGTTCGAATGGTAAAATGTCGAATATTGATGGAGCAATACTCATTATAGCGACATTCGTAGCAATAGTTGTCGGTTTCTTCTTGGGATTATCTTTCCCTACGTTGTCACTAACAAAAGTGAGCTATATCTTTAGCTTTTTCTTCATTATTTCTCTCAAGACTTTATGCTTAATGTGTTTTATGTGTTTCAGATAAATTTTCCCTCTAGCATTCTTCCATCTGTTGANAGGTGGACCCCGACCCGAGGGCCCGGACCTACACCTGGGGCGGGGACCAGCGCATGTTATATCACTTCAAATAGAAGGAGTCCCCTCCCCCAAGGGATTCGAACTCGGGACCTCCTTACCCTTCGGGAAAGGGTTTACCGGCTGAACCAACTGATCTTGGGTTATCTGTTGATATTGCTTACGCTGAAGATGAGACACCGGAAAAAACATCGAGTGAAACGCTTTTGCATACATGGTCATCTAGTAGTCAATTACATGGGGCTAATTCGAGTGATGCTACACATTGGAAGGCATAATTTCTTCTTTTTGATCTTTTAGTGTCAGTGAGTGACAAGATCTTGCAAAGCTAATCTTGATGAGGTTTCTGTAGATTTGGGTTCCATCGAATCCCCGAGGTGCAGAGATGCTGATCCCTGCTATAATTGCACCTGAATCAGATTACTACTTACGCAGACTTTGGGGATTACCTGAGGAGGTAACGTAATTGCTCTCCTCTAAAGAATCTTTCATCTTTCCGACAGCATTGAATTGTCTGATCGTTGGTTTATTCTCATGTCTTGCTTCTTTAGGATTTGCCCGTGAAGCCAAAGTATCTCATTGCTTTTACTGTCGGATTTGACCAGAAAGTAAACGTTGATGCTTGTGTCAAGAAGGTAAAATCTGATGCTAATTCTCCTCTCTATTTGAAAAAACCTTAAAGTACCTTTCTTCTTTTGTTCCTCGCAGTTTTCAGAAAACTTCACAATTGTTCTGTTCCATTATGATGGTCTAACCACAGAATGGGACGAGTACGAATGGTCCAAGACCGCAATACACGTGAGTGTGCCAAAGCAAACCAAATGGTAACCATAATAAGCTTAGTTATTCCTTGGTCATTCTCCAATCTTCCTGAGGCTAACTTGAATCTCTCTGGTTATTATTTAATCACAAGGTGGTATGCTAAGAGGTTTCTGCATCCTGACATTGTCGCACCTTATGACTATGTATTCATCTGGGATGAAGACCTTGGCCTTGAAAACTTCGATGCAAAAGAGTACATCTTCTTGCTCATCTCTATCGAAAGGTTTAAATCCTTGTCCATAAAATGTGAATCTTTGCTTCTCTCTCTCGTCTACAGGTACATCAGACTTATAAAGAAACATGGTCTAGAGATATCGCAGCCCGCTGTAGAGTCTGAAAAAAAGATCACATGGGAGATAACAAGAGAAAACCCAAAGGAGAAGTTCACAAGTAAGCAACTTTTAAAATTCCAAACCTCAAAAGGCGGAAGCTTGCAAGTAACTAATCATTTTCTATCTGCAAAATCTAATCAACCAGAGAAGCCAAGGAGAAACCGGGTCGATGCAACGACCCCCACTTACCTCCTTGTGCAGCGTATGTAGTCTCAACATAGACCTGTACATTACAAACAACATAGACCTCATGTGAGTTTTTTTAACAGGTTTATAGAGATTATGGCTCCAGTATTCTCAAGAGACGCCTGGCGTTGTGTGTGGCATATGCTTCAGAACGACTTGGTTCACGGTTGGGGTCTTGATTTTGCACTCCGTAAATGTGTCGAGGTTAATCATTTTTGCCTACAAACATCAAACATGTGTTTGGTCGCAAGATTAGTTACTAAAAAGTATCAAAATGTAATACAAACAGCCTGCACATGAGAAGATAGGAGTTGTGGATTCTCAGTGGATCATTCATCAAACTATTCCTTCTTTAGGCAATCAGGTTCTTGATGATACCTTCTCAAGTTCATCGCAAGTTTTCTCTTTTGTTCATATTCTTTCTTTTTTTTTTTCCTTTTCTCAGGGAGAGGAACACGACGGTAAAGCAGCGTGGCAAGGGGTAAGAACTTTGAAACCTCTAAAACAGTTTTCTCCCATCAACTGCTTCGGTTCATGAGTTTCTAACAGAGTGAAGGGTTTCTTGTTAAAGTGATTTATGGTTTTGTTGCAAAAGGTGAGAGACAGATGTAAACGGGAATGGACTATGTTTCAGAGCCGAATGGCGAGTTCCGAGAAGAAGTATCTAAAGGAAATGGCAACCGCCTCGTCAAACTCATTAGCAGAAGCTAAACAAACAGAAAGAGAAGTTAAGCATTGAACAAAGACTTGTTGAAAGTCCAGAAATTTTTTGAGTGTTCATACGACTAAAGCAAATCCAGAATATATTGTTCAATACAACGAACACAGAAGTATTTAGATCATCCTTTATACATACTGTAATATGACCATACTGGTGATCGATCATACATTTGTTTCAGGTTCTGTAAAACGATATTATTAATTAAGAATACTTACTGTTTGGAAATTTCTCAATTATGTTCATAAACAAGAATCTGATATTGGATCCATGAATCGAAACCTTCATGAGAACAAGTCTCTTAATGGGGAACACATTCAACACACCAATCCTCGTATAGATAACAAACCCAATGAATCCGAGAGAAAAAGAAAGAAATGTACAAAAAGGGTAAGTAAAGAGTGTCTTGACACAAAACTTCCCAAAAGGGGAAACTCAGAAGAACACAAACTCATGTTTGATGATGAACAGCCACCGAGAACGAAGATATGAGTTTCAAAGGTTTTCATACCTGATGCAAAATCAGAATCCTCAAGAAACAAAGATCTATCTATATACAAAAAATCTTCCGCCTTAATAATCCTCTTATAGCGCCTCATGAAAAAACTCTGCAGCTTTCACTGAAACCAATACGCCTCAAGATTATATATCAGTTGTGTAAGTGTTACTAGTCCGGAAGAGGATGCAAGCCAGCCTTTGTTTCCTCTCAGTGTAGAGGTCTTGATTGAGAAGTAAGACTTTGTGTGGTGAAGAATGGACTGATCATTCGCTTTCTCTTATGCAATTCCCCGGTAAGAGGAATCTGTACTTATCAGCATTTTCCAGGAGATACGAAGGAAGATGAACAGCTGAGAAAGAATGTGGGATTGGACCCATTTTCCCTATTATCTCCTTGAAGGTATACTCTTCGGGTAGCATATCGAATAGATCAGCGCCTTTGCAAATAACTCTCTGAACTCTCTTAGGGTTCAAGAAATGACTAAACCTCACTCTATCATTATGGCTATAAGCTTTCATCTTGAATATAAACTCACTGATCCGTCGAAAGCAGAAGCTACAATGCCATCCTGCATCCGCCAAGATATCATCAGACTGTCGATAATGAGCATACCGTGTTTTACCCGTCTCATATCTATGGATGGAAGCTCTCCAGCTCTTGTTATCAACAGGGAATTCGAACGAGTAAAGATAGTTCTTGAGCCGCAAATGAAGGATCTTAGGAATCTCATCGCACCATCTCAGAAGGTTAATGGTATGTCTACTAGGAATCTCATCAACATCAGACATTAGCAACAAATCATCATCAGTAATCCCAGCGATTCTCAAAAGCTGATCAAGAGCAACACGCTGATACGCCTCTTCGTAAAACGGATTCTGCCCTTTGACAAATCTTCCACCAACAGTAGCATACGTCAAGCGTGGCTCGATAAATTTGAACTCATCTCTGTGTGCAGCAAAGACAAGAGGCTTTGGCAAACCAGTGAAAGTTGAGTTTGATTCAAGCAAGACAAACTGAGTGATGTAAGGATACAATTCTCTCCAACGAACAGCGAGGATGTCAAGCTCGTTACTGAACAAAACAGCATCATAAACTCTTCTAGGATATTCTCGTACACCCCAACCATGGAGTTTACAAAGAGTCTCCATGGAAGTGTTCTCGTGGTAGTAATGAGGAATGTCATGAAAAGGTTTAGGTGGTGATTCCCATAATGGACGGAGAAAGTAAGAAATCTTCTGACCGTGGATATAACCAGCGAGTACACATGTAGGAACAATCACTAATAGGAAGATATACGTTTTCATATCAACGCCACGAAGAGCACAACAAAGTCTAGAAAAGCTGAAGAATCTACCAGATTCCTGCCAGATAGAAAGTAAACAGTAAATCAACATGAGAACCTTTACACAGCAAATGCTAGTAGCAGCGCGTTGAATCATATGCTTTTGATTATCTAACTAACCCAGAAGAAAAACCTCAAGAACGACCAAAAATCTAAACTCAGATCCAAATTCGTTTCGCAAATAACACAAAAAAAAAAAAACTACAGAGTTGGAGAATGAATCAATGAAGGATCAATTAACAGTTATGCGAAATCAAATCGAAATCCAAGTCCAAGAGTAAAAGCAAAGAAATGGATAGATTTATGAAGATCTTAAGATATTCTTTGTTTCTCTATATCAATGCAGATTCATCGTTTTGTCAAAAACAGAACAACATCACAAAAACCTTCGGAAAAATAAAAAAAAAAAGGAAAGAAGAAGAAGCAGATCCGAGAATCAAAACCTGATTACAAACGCCGCCACAAATATCATCCGTCTTCTTACAACAGTAATGTCCACCGGCTTCTCCCATCATCCACCACATCCTAATTCAGATCCGCCGAATAAGCAAATATTTACCAAAATGCCAAATTCAAAAGCTCTTCTCTTCGGCGACTATTAAGCCCAAAAATACACAAAGCCGATGATCTCCGGCGAAACTCCCACGACGCACTTCAGTACTTCACTCTCGGAAAGACAAATTGAAATCACTCTCCAAAATAAGAAACTCAAGAAGAAACCAAAACCCTTAATCAGAAGTTTCAGAGAGGAAACCAAAAGACAGAAATTTGAATCAGAACAACAACAAAAAAACAGAATTGAAAATGAATTAAATGGTGAGTGAGTAATGAGAGAAAGAGATGAACAAAAAAGGCTGTGTCCTCTCTGGAAATGGGTGGCACTACGCGATTAAGAAAGACAAGGGGCTATTTCATAAATAAATAAAAATAATAATCATCAAATTCTCAACATATTTCCTCAATTACGAATATACCCTTCTCTCTAAATTTCAGTTTTGAGGGTATTATAGTCATTTTAAGGGCTGTACCATAACGGCTTACTCGGGTCCCACCACGAGTCTCTGGACCTGACTCTAACGCCATCTGTTTTAATTATGTCGTGTAAATGACTTCATTGGTAAAAACAATACACGTGGCACTCTAAATATCTCCTTTTTAGTTGGGCTTACTTTTAATATGGCCCATTTAAACATCCTTTTTTTCTTTTTAAACATCCTTAAACACATACAAATGGAATCAATCTTCTTCTTTAATCTTACTGTTTGTTTATGATTTTATTTAATTCAATAATCATGGATATACAGAGAATCATTACATGTTACAGAAATTATTTAATTTTTATGGAACCAATTATTTGATTCAATGATTGTAAAATCTTTTAACAAAGGCCAGTGGATCATCCCAACTCAATGACTTGTGTTGGATAGGTCAACGATATGTTGACTTTGAAAACGAAATGGAGGCTTTTGGATGAAACAAATAAAAACAAAGAGATAAGAAATTAAAGGTTTTGTAGTATAAAGTTGGAATGAATACGTTAACGTGTTGGGTTGTGTTGGATTAGTCGGCGTTGACATTATTTCTTTTCAAGTCTCCCACTTTTACATAGTTTTATGGTTTCAATGGTTGTGACGTCTCAAGCCCACTTTTATCATTGAGTGGTGTAACTGGTGTTACAAAACTTCTACATCATATGTTCACAAAAGTATGACACATCAGAGACTGATCGTTACACAAAACATACACTAGTTTGAGCCTAGAAGGAGTTCTTAATTAAAGACCCATTTAGACGCAAAAGCCAATCATGTGAGAAGAGAGTTTATGTTCGTAACGTCTTAAAAGGTGCTAAGCTAAGTATTGAGTGTGAATTGGGGGTGACGATCCAGACGTCCCAAATTACTTTGAATATTTTGTATTTGTTTAGACCCATTTATGTTTACGATTAAAAATAGTAAGACCTATTTATGTGCGGACAAATACAGTAAAATCTACATAAATATTATATGGTCCAATAATGTTAGTATAATCAGTTTAAAATTTTCTTTTACACTTATATCATAGAACATACCCACTTGAATATAAACATGTTCATTTGGATTTAAACAGATTTATTGGTCATAAACATCCGTAGATATACTCACTTGGACATGAACGTAACTAAATGATTACTAGATAAGATTGTCCACAAAAATAAAATATCCGTTTGGACATTATCCATTTAAATGTGAACTGCCTAATTTGCATCCCTAAAACTACGGACTAAGGCAAATATATTTGAGTTTAACAAAAGAAATGTCAAGCCAGGCAAGGAAATACAAGAATATATCATAGAAGTTGATCATAAAACGGGTCTTTAGTGTTCTTAGCTCCACCACCATGAGTAGTGGATCCTGATATAAGATTAGTAACTATGGAGCTTCCCCATGAGAACCAACCAGTTGCTCCTCCTCCTTGCTTCTCAGCCTCAATAGCATTCCTCACTTGTTCTTCCTCCATCATCTCTTCCCATCTCTTCCTCATAAACTCTCTAACCGCTTCAGCGCTTTGATTTACCACATCTTGTGGAGGAAACTCCAATGGGTTCTGGTCCAAGTTCAGTTTCTCCAGCTTCTCTAACCTGAAAAACGAGTCCGGTAAGACTCTGATCTGGTTGTTGCTGAGATCTAGTTCTCTTAGGTTAGTTAAATCAGAGATGGTGTCAGGGAGTTCGGTCAAGTCGCTGAAGTTACTGCTTAGATTCATGACTTCGAGGCTTGTGAGTCTCCCTATCGCCATTGGAAGGCCGTGGATTTGGTTCATGTGTGCATCTAGATACTTTAGAGATCGCATTTCGCATATTGAATTAGGGAAGAAACAGATTTTGTTCAGCTGGATTGATAGCCTTTCGAGATTGAGTAATCCATATCCGATGTTTGCAGGCAAAGAAGTCAAGTTGTTGAAGCTCACATCTAACTCAACTAGGGACCTGATTACGCAAACACATCTCTATTCAGAATCGGGTGACAGGCTAATATGAGACACACGAAACATAAGCACAATACCTGCACTGCGCAATGCCTTCTGGGAGTGATATTAGCTTGTTCCCTGATACATTTAAGATCTTCAGGTTGAGTAATTGTCCTATAGAGTCGGGAAGAGACCCGAGAGAGTTAGAAGATAAATCAAGCTCCTCTAGTGTCCCAAGTCCTGAGATTGTATCAGGTAGAATCTGCAAAACGTAAACAGCTTTCGTTACTACAATAGACTACAAAGACAAAATGATCAGCTCAATGTTCACAACAACAGATTATTATTCCCTAGAAGAAAAAGATTCACAGATCTCTAGTCTTGAAAGACAACAATCGGATCACCAGAATCATGAGTTAAACATCTGCAACTCCTTAGATGATTGTCGATCCAATAGATTCCAGAGACTAGTAGATAATAAAGAAGATCGAGCTCACACAAACACCAAGGTTCATAAACTTAGGAATCAGAGAACTTGTTGAGATTCTTGCTCTAATTTGACTGAGATATCACGAACAAAACTAAGCAATACTGTTCGAGCAAACAGTATACATGAACGGTTTACGGCTCTAGCAATTAGACAAATCATAAGGATAGTTTCTGTATAATGGATTCCGTCTGAGACATAAGGAGACGATTCAAACTCTCGGGCATTACCTTGAGATCGTTGCGAGAGAGATTCAAGGAAACCAAACCCACTATTTTCTCTAAACCTTCAGGAAGAAGCTTAAGTTGACGATCAGAGAGATCAATCCTCTCAACGACTCCTCCATCTTCTGCTTCCTTGACAACCGCGAGAACTTCCTCGTTCACTTCTTCACCCCCGATCAATGATCCAGCCGCCGAATCATAAACCTTAGCCAACTCATCCTCCAGCTCCCTCAACTGCTTCTCATATCCCTCGTGAACTTCCTCCAACCGAACAACCGTAGAGTAAATCTGCTCTTCTTGTGCCACATCCTCAGGAGACAACGAATCAGACTCTCGGATCTGAGCGATCTGAGATCGAGCAGAAGAAACCGCTAACGGATCGGGTCGAGGACCAAGAGAGCCAAAGACAAAAAGAGTCTGCGTGATAGTACTGGGAACCGATTCAATCAATGAGGAAATAACATGCGGATTGGTGAGAAAGGGAAACCGAGTCGCTAGAGAGTGCTGAATCGCCAGAGACGGTGGCGCATGAGAAGCTGGATCGTAGTGATGGAGGACGTAGGAGAGTAAAGGGAAAATCTCGAGATCATGATCCATTGAGAAATTTGAGATCCAAGTTCGATGAAATGGAATACTTCGTTGGTTGTGAGTAAAAGTGTAGACAAAATCTATCAGATAAGAGAATTTTACCAAAAGGAAGAAGAAAGATAATAATTTATTATCCTCTGTAATTTATAATTTTACAACAGAAAAAACCGTTAACGAATTTTAACGAGAAAAAAGAAATAACAAATCCCGACACGTGACTGTAATGAAAATAAAACTCATGTTAGTTCAAAAGAAGATTTTCTTTCTCTGCAATTCCTCCTCCTCCCCATTCTCTTATCCTTTCTTCTGCCATTTTAGCCTACGAGTATACATCACTCAACAGATTAGAAACAACAACTCAGTAAGCTAGCTTTAGATTCGGTTTGGATCTATGACTTTCATATTCATGCTTAAATGATTCAACTCATGTAATTTTACTATTTTGATCAGATTGTGTTTGGATCATTCATTAAAATATTTGAATATTTGAAATATTAATAAACCTGAAAAATTTAAATCATATTCATTTTAAAATAACATATTTTAAATCATATTCAAACATAATATATATTGAATATTGAAAATCTGGTATTAGGTATTTTAATATATGTTAAACATTTTTAAAAAAAAAACTTGAAGTTTTAGTTCAAATTTCTCGGGTATTACTTTTAGTTTCGAGTTGACTTTGAATTTTACCAAAACCCGAGATAAGATTCGATTAAATAATCTAATATTTTAATTTGGATTTGGATTCGAATTTGTATTTTTTTTTCCCAACTATAGTCTTTTGGTTGGTTACCTCTTTGTCCCAATCGGTTGTGAAGATCATCCAAGTCAAGATTATGGATTGAACCAAAGTTCCTGTTATCATCCCCCACCAGATTCCCTAATCAACATACAAAACTTGGGTCATTAGTCCTCGTCCTTGTTAATTAAAGTGGATGTGAAATTTTCCTTAATTACCGTAACTCCATAATCAAGCTTAAATCCCAACAATAAACCAAATGGGATTCCAAACAAGTAATAACAAGCAATGTTCACATAGGCAACAACTTCTTGCCATCCAGCTCCTACTGCCACTCCTGTGAATTGTAATACAATCAAAAAGATATTTACTGATTTGAAAAATATGATCCAATTAGGGTTTGTTTTTAGAGGATTACGTACCAGACAAGACAGGTTGAACATTGTTGATAACAATGCAGAAAGCAAGCATTGGTGTGAGTTCTCTAACCAAATCTCTAACTACTTCATCTTCTACAAACAAAATTGGATAGTCGTATCGGAAGTAGAGTAGAACAATCGCTATAACAATCCCAATAGCTGTAGATAATATCACTGCCACAACTAGAGAAAACTTGGCTGTTCTTGGGTGGCTAGCTCCTAGCTCATTTGACACTCTTACACTGCAACCAAATAACTTATTAGGTTTAATACTTGTGAGATGTGTTAGTAATCTTGGGTCGCACGTTAGTTACCTTACTGCTGCGTTTGTTCCAACTGAAACCATAGCCGCCCATCCCAAAATGTTCATGCTTCATTTTTTTTCACAAATTGAGAATTATCAGACAAAATTCATGCCATGAGAATACTGAAAATTCTATAATTTTATTTAACGAGTATATACGTGTATGCAATATATAAAAAAATAACAAACTATTTAAATCGACTATTAGGATTTTTTTTTTGCAATTAGGCCTGCAATTCAGGATTAACCGAGTTGGATTTTTTTGTTATCGGATAACTCAAAGGATACTAAATTGAACTAGCTAAAATTTTGGTTTTGGTTTGGTTATCTGTTACTTCGATCATTAGAATATGTACCAAAATTAACCGATTTTTTTGTTGAATCAGACCATTTTGAATTGATTCAGATTAATCAGATAATTTTGTTTTATTCAGTTTATGTATTTTCAGTTATTTCGTGTAATTTGGTCTATTTTAATTTTGGTCATTCCAATTTTTATTTTAAAAATGAAAAAGAAACAAAAAGAATTGTCGTTATTCGATTGGTTTAACGAATCAAACTGATAACCGAACAGTTTAATTTGGCTATGATTGGTTAGTTATGCATAACCCAATTTGAACCGAACCGGTTGCAATGGGCAAAACAAAAAAGATTGCCACGCACGTTAGGGGTACTCTCTTATTTCAGAGAATCTATTATGATATTTTAATAAATAAACAATAATCTTTAATTTTTGTCTAAAAATAATATAATAGATTTTACCATATGGAGAGTGCAGCTACAGAGACTTCAGCATTCTTCAAATATCCAGCGAATAATACAAGGGCCATAAAATACCAAACCTCCAAACTACGAAATCAAGTAAAACAAATTTAAAATTGTAAATAAACCGGTCGGACCGGAAATAACCGGTATGAGACTCACCAAAGCATAACAGCAGAAGCCAAAGACAATTTCACAAAACCCCAAAGATTATGAAAAGCTTCCCACGTGAATCCAGACCAAGCTTCTTCACACGTGCCACTAAAGATATACACAAGTTGTGCCACAACAATGAACATCCACGACGTGTTAAGCACTAAAGCTAAACCAGGAAGTCCCCAATGGAACCTAGTCATGACTAGCCAAGTCAGTAACGTGTGGATCACAAGAGCTACACCAGAAATTCCTGCCATGACCATGATTTTGCTTTGCGATTGCAAAAACTTTGCGGTTGGGAAGTTAATGGCGTAGGAAAAGATTTGTGGGATCATGTAGATGGAGAAAAGTCCAGCCATTGATGAGATTGCAGCGGTTTGGCCAATGAAGGTTAAGATTGGAGCTGCGAAGATATAGATTAGAGAAAGGAAGAGAGCGGTTACGGTTAGAATCACCCATGAACGTTGTAAGTAAACGCCGAGCATTGATACTTTTCCTGCTCCAAACGCTTGTCCACATAGCGTTTCCAATGCACTTCCCATTCCAAGCTGATCGCAATCGCACCATGAATAATATGCCAAATAGTTAGGACTTGTCAAATCTATAGAATTGAATGGTAATTTATCGAATCGAAATTCATCAAACCAAATCCAAATTAAATTTTGTAAAAATTTGAATAGATACAAAAAATTTTATATCAAAGTTTTCGAATTGAATCGAAATGAAACCGAAATCCATAAAACTGAATGGTTAATCAAAATTAATTAAAATTTCTATATCTTAGATATAAAATAAAATATATTTAAATGTATTTTAAATTTATAACCTTATTTATAATTAATTTGTTTATGTTTAATTTTACATTATTTTTTGTCAACTTTATGGGTCAGAAGATCGATCCAATAACTAGATAATTTCATTAAAGAAGACTTCACACCTGATGAGTAATGTTGGACTAACGACACTTCTCAGTTTCACAATTTAAAAAAAAACTAAAATACCCGAAAACCGAATAACTCAAACCAAACTGACCTGAATAACCGATCGCACACCCCGAATCAATCTCTTTAGTTTACTTTTGGTTCTTAAGTATGGAAAATAGTAAAATGCTCCAAAATGTATAACGTACCATTATACCGAAAGAGAAACCCGCGATGACGGAGTTCTCGATGGAGACGGCGGCGAGAGCAATGGTACTAATATGTCCGGCGAAAACTTGAGTGACGGCTCCTAGAGAGAATTGACTCATGGATGTGAAAATGGCTGGACCAGCTAGTTTCCATAGCTTCTTAGACTCGATTCTAAACTCTCTAACGAAGTCTCCGACGTTGCAGATCGGAGGGATATCCACGGCGATAGAAGAGTAGGAAACAAGAGAAGATGCTCTGCTTCCGACTCCGAGATAACCCATTAACGCTCTCTGGGTCTTCGGGTCAAGTTCCTCCGTCGACGAGAGAAACGAATCCATCAAGTCGTTATCTTTCTCCATGCTCTAATGAAGAGAGAGATAGAGAGAGTGCTTAGAGGTATAAGGAGAAGGTTAAGGTTCTTGAAGTCTTTAAGAATCAATAATTCATGAATTATATAGAACTAGGTTGTGTATTTACAACAGTTAGACTTTTGACTTGGTTTTGACAGTAGAGAGTTTTCATTTGTATATAGTTTTGTTTGTGATCTGTCTGTTGGTGTATAACTGTCTTACAATTCACCCCACGACTAGGCCAAACAAGAAATAAGATAAGATGCTATTATAATTCACAAGTGGTTTTAAGAACATACGACACGGTTAGTTTATGTTTTTTTGTGTGTGTGTGAATTGATTTGACCTATAAGATCTTTGTTTCGTGGACTCCATGTGGCTCCTTGCTACGTGCAAAGCAATCAATGTGGTAGATCTGATTTTAATTGTGATTAAATGTGATTGAGCCTCGTAAAAGAGTAAGGTAGAAACATCATGAATAAGGGTATAAGTCCATATAAACTTATAAAGGCTTTTTAAGTCTAAAGAAAAGTTACAAGTTTCTCTATCAGTTTCAAAATATATTATTACTTCATGTATCAAAAGATAGGTTTGCAAGGTTTTGTGGTAAATTTCTTTCTATGTTGATGATGTGTTGGTAATATGTCAAGGTAGTTAAAATTCTGATGTAATTTATCAAAGTCAACTTTTTTGAGCTATAGAAAAAAAAATTTCATATATGAAAATATCGTTGAATTTATCCGGATATTGATGATCCGGTGATAATATGCCAATATAGATTCATAATTCAATGAATGTTTGATGTAATTTATCCGAGTTCTTTTGGAGTTTTCGAAAGGAAATTCTTTTACCAAAAAACATCATGAAAAGGGTATAAGTTCATATAAATTTGTAATGGAATTTTTAAGCCCAAAGTAGAGCAGGAAAATTGCAAGTTTTTTTATCAATCTCAAAATATATTATTACTTAATGTGTTGATATCAAAAGATAAGATTGCAAGGTTTTGTGGTAATTTTTTTTTTTGTTATGTTGATGATATGTTGATAATATGCCAATGTAGTTTCATCTTCCAATGAACTTTTGATGTAATTTATCAAAGCCAACCTTTTTGAGCTATAGAAAAAAAAAACTTTTTCAGACATAAAAATATCGTTGAATTTATCAGGATATTGATAATCCGGTGATAATATGCCATTGTAGATTCATCATTCAATGAATGTTTGGCTTAACTTATCAGAGTTCTTTTGGAGCTTTCGAAAAGGAAATTCTTTGGGTATAAGTTCATATAAATTTGTAATGGCCTTTTAAGCCCAAAGCAGAGCAAAAAATTGCGAGTTTCTCTATCAATCTCAAAATATATTATTACTTCATGTGCTGATATCAAAAGATAAGATTACAAGGTTTTGTGGTAAATTTGTTTCTATGTTGATGATGTGTTGGTAATATGTCAATGTAATTTCATCTTTCAATGAAGTTGTGATGTAATTTATCAAAGTCAACCTTTTTGAGCTATAGAAAAAAAAAAAAATTTCAGACATAAAAATATTGTTGAATTTATCCGGATATTGATGATGCGGTGCTAATATGCCAATGTAGATTCATCATGAATGTTTGACGTAACTTATCAGAGTTCTTTTGGAGCTTTTGAAAGGAAATTCTTTTACCCAAAAACATCATGAAAAGGGTATAAGTTCATATAAATTTGTAATGGCCTTTTAAGCCCAAAGCAGAGCAAAAAATTGCAAGTTTCTCTATCAATCTCAAAATATATTATTACTTCATGTGCTGATATCAAAAGATAAGATTACAAGGTTTTGTGGTAAATTTGTTTCTATGTTGATGATGTGTTGGTAATATGTCAATGTAATTTCATCTTTCGATGAAGTTTTGATGTAATTGATCAAAGTCAACCTTTTTGAGCTATAGAAAAAAAAAACTTTTTCAGACATAAAAATATTGTTGAATTTATCCGGATATTGATGATCCGGTGCTAATATGCCAATGTAGATTCATCATTCAATGAATGTTTGACGTAACTTATCAGAGATCTTTTGGAGCTTTCGAAAGGAAATACTTTTACCCAAAAACATCATAAAAAGGGTATAAGTTCATATAAATTTGTAATGGCCTTTTAAGCCCAAAGCAGAGCAAAAAAATTGCAAGTTTCTCTATCAATCTCAAAATATATTATTACTCCATGTGCTGATATCAAAAGATAAGATTGCAAGGTTTTGTGGTAAATTTGTTTCTATGTTGATGATGTGTTGGTAATATGTCAATGTAGTTTCATCTTTCAATGAAGTTTTGATTTAATTTGTTAAAGTCAACCTTTTTGAGGTATAGAAAAAAACCCTTTTTCACACATAAAAATATTGTTGAATTTATCCGGATATTGATGATCCGGTGATAATATGCCAATGTAGATTCATCATTAAATGAATGTTTGACGTAACTTATCAGAGTTCTTTTGGAGCTTTTGAAAGGATATTCTTTTACACACAAAAATATCATTGAATTTATTCATTTAGCCGAGTTTTATGAGTTTCCAACTTAAAGATCATATCTTTTTATTGTACAAAATGATATTTTAAAAGTAGAAAACAAAAATTATGATATCAATAAAAAGTGGTTTATCTTAAATATTTACTGATTAATTATAGATATGTTTTTAGTTTTTTTAGAGGTATAACAAAATATTTAACTTGAAACGTTGAAACTAAGAAGTGATGAGTAACAAGTAATAATAGATAACTAGATAAAACCAATATTAAAAAAGCTTAGTTTCATGATGATCAAACATTTACAAAAGTACTATATTAAGAGCAAGCAGAGTAACAAGTAGATTTAACCAGTGGAAAACTCTCAAGTAAAAGAAACATACTCAACCCGTTCATACAAACATAAAGCCAAAGACTGGTCAAGTTTCTGGATGAGTCGTGGCTCGCCCTCTTTCGGACACGCTGTTATCCGCAAATTTCAGGCTTGAAAAATGCAAATTCTTGTCTTTTTCTTTAGAGTTCCACTCAGAAAGATAATAATCTACTTCAGTAACACTGTCGGAAGAAGATCCACAAAACATACCTCCCCATTGAGGGAAGTAAATCAAACATATTGGTAACGAACAAGCTATAGTCATAATTCCCATTAGAGTTATACCCGTCTCTCTCGAGTATGTTGACCCCTTGAAGAATATCAATTGAGTCAAGACCGCACCTACATTGCCTCCCGCACCAGTCATTCCCGAGATCAACCCAAGAGATCTGCATGTATCACCAAAAAATAAACCTTTTTTCGTGAGGAGTTATATAACCTAGTCATAGGCATTAGGATATTCAGTTCGATTTCAGTTTTCGGTTCAGTATATTCAATTTTTGAATATTGATTTTTGTATCCATATAGGATCCGAAATAATTTATGTTCGGAATTCATTCGGTTCGGTTCGGTGTGATTTCAGATACTTAAAGTGTAACCGAAAAAGACCGAAATTTTTTTGTTCAGTTTTGGTTATTTTCGGTTTAGTTAGTAATATATAAACCAATATTAATTGAAATACACTAAAAATAAAAATAAAAATCATTCGATTTCGGTTTGATATATTAAACTTTTGGACATTTTAGATCATTTAGACTGAAAGCGATTCAGTTTCATTCGATTTCAGTTCTTTTATTTGATCTTTGGATCCAAAATACCCAAATCGATTCAGTTCGGTTTTATGGATTTTATTTTTTATTCAAACATTCCTTCGGTTTTCGGTTATTAAATGAACCGATGTCCATGAATATTTACAAAACTATCCATTCAATTCTTTTTTGATATTCGAATTCGATCCGAAACCGAACTAATTCATATATTTAGTTCGATTTCGGTTCAGTCCATTCAAATAGTATTTGTTACCCAAGACTATGCAACTTTTACCTTCGGGAAACAAAGGGAATGACGCCAAAAGTAAGTCCACAAGCAGCTTGCACGAATACAGAGAAGATAAGCATAACAACAATAGATCCTGCCAATGAAGAAACCTGGCCAAGACATACACATAACACACCTCCAAGTGTTTGCACAATCCACCAAGACCATAACCTTCCTCTCATACCAAACCTCTTCGCCATTTTATCCGAGAGGTATCCTCCTAAAGGTCTAGCAAAGAAATTCACTAGTCCAAAACTTGCTGCTATGAATCCTGCTTTATTGAGATTTAGATGAAATCTATCGAAGAAATACTCAGCGATTATGTTGTCGATTGTGAGTTCTATTCCAAAACAGTAACCATACGCTAATAATGTTATCCATCCTCTATAGTTGGTGACGCCATTTCTGATCACTTTCCATATGTTATCTTTTGCTCTCTCTCCCGATTTATGCATTGCCCAGTAATCTCCATCAGGTAAATCCTTTCATATTATCAAAACAGAGAGAGTAATCAAAACGCATCGTTTTAGATAATTAATTAATAGTAATCGTAGGTACTAATTTGGTCTACTATATGAACCGAACCAAAATCGAAAACGACTTTGTTTTCTTTTATAATCAAACCGTTTAATTCATTATGTATACACTATAGTGGAATTGTTTCAGTCTAGTCATTTAGATATTAAAAATAGATGGTGACAAAATATTATTTGTTTATATAACCTAAAATTACTATATTTGATAATCTATTCATGTCTATTGATTGAAATTGACTAAAATAATTTACCAAACCGGAAAATTGGGATAGATGTAGATAACCGGACAGTTTTATTGAGTTACCTGACCGAACAAGAGAACGGCGAAAGCAGAGAGAGTCTGAAAGAGGCCAGGGATGAAGAAAGCGATCCTCCACGCCGTGAATTCATCCGCTCCCAATTTCTTAATCGCCGAGAACACTATAGGCATCATCAGCTGCGTCACTCCTCCTCCGACGTTTCCCCAACCGGCGGCGAATGCGTTAGCTCTTCCCACGACGGGTCCAGAGAACATAGAGCTCATCCAAAACTGTGTCGAGACGAAAGTAGCCAGAGAGAAACCAGCGAAGAATCTGACGAGGATGAAACTCTTCGGTGAATTGATAGCGGCGATTAAATAGACGGCGGGAGCGGTGGAGAGAGTTAATGCGGCGGAGGCGAGACGAGGACCGAAGAGGTCACAAGCTGTGCCCATGATGATACGAGCTAAGACAGAGCCAGAGACGGAAGCGATTCCGGCGTTTCCTATATCGGAGGCGGTGAGGTTGAGATTCTCACGGATGATTGGGATTAGAGGCGGAGCTGCGAAAGTGGAGACGAAACAGCAGAAGAATTGAAGCCATGCGAGATGAAAAGCTCTCATGTGAGGCTTAGCGACGTAGAATGGACAAAAACTTGTGGATTTGTTCTCGGAATCCACCGGAAGTGCAAATCTCCGAGTGGTGGTGGTGGTGGTCACAGATTCTCCTCCGTTGCCTTCGACGTCCATTTTTGTTTTGTGAGCTTTAGGAGTAATTGCGTGAGGTTTGGGTTAGAGATTATGAGTTTATATAGAAGAGGAGAGTATTAAGGCTCTGACATTTTCATGAATACGTTCTTGTTAAGTGTGATGGATTCTTTATTCTTCTGCTAATTGCGACCATACAAATTGTATTACAATTCAAGAATCTGGTTTTGCTTAGATTTCGGTTTACAAAAAATTATTGAATCTATTGATCAACATAAAACCGAATCTAATATGAATCGGTTATAAAGCGGTTTTGATTTCGGTTTACATATGTTTGGTGTTTTTAGATGTACATAAGTTTTATATGTATTTAGTCGTATCATAAGATATATAAATATATGATCATTTTCAATTAAAACTTTGTAAGAAATTTCAAGATTTTTTTTAATAAAATAATTTATATTACAATGGAAAGATAAATAATTTTTCGAGTATATCTCAGAGTCAACTTTCTGGAACGACTGAAATGAAATTTTGAAAATATCAAAACTACTATGAAGTTTATCTATCTAGCCGAATTTTGTGGGTTTTAAACGTAAAGATCTTGTCCCATTTTATGACACTAAATGATATTTTGAAAGTAAAAACAAAATTTATGATATCAGTGAAGAGAGATTAAATATTCACCGAATAGTTATATATGTATATATGTTTTTAAGTTTTGGCTAAGATTGACATTTTCATCTTCTTGTTTCTTGTATCAAGTTTGATGATTCATTAATGTAAATGTTATGCATTTATGGATTGCACAGAATGACGCTTGAAAAACAAAATTTATGATATCAGTGAAGAGAGTATAAATATTCACTGAATAATGATACATATGTTTTTAAGTTTTGGCTAAGATTGACATTTTTCATCTTCTTGTTTCTTGTATCGAGTTTGATGATTCATCAATGTAAATGTTATGCATTTATGTATTGCACAGAATGACGTTTGAAAAACAAAATTTATGATATCAGTGAAGAGAGTTTAAATATTCACAGAATAGTGATATATATGTTTTTAAGTTTTGGCTAAGATTGACGTTTTCATCTTCTTGTTTCCTGTATCGGGTCTGATAATTCATCAATATAAATGTTATGCATTTATTTATTGCATATAATGACGCTGTAAAAACAAAATTCATGAGATCAACAAAAATGTATGTATGTTACCAAAAGTATGAAATTATATGTGTTTTAGATTGAGTTTGTTCAATCAACCTAATGTACTAAAAACAAAAGGAGTAACTATTTTAGTTTTATAGCAGTGATATAAGATATAACCCTGTCAAACTCTTGGTCTTTCATATGTTATCTCTCGATATCATCAAAAGTTACAATAAAATATTTCCTTTTTAACCGATTTGTATGATATTTGTATCAATACAAAACATTGCAGTGTTAATAAATGTCAATTTCAGAAGTCTATTAGATACGATTGGAATGGACTGAACAAAAACGAACTAAATAAACAGAACCAAAATCGAAACGAATATAAAAAATATTAGTATTTATTTGGTTCGAACGATTTCAGATACTGAAAGAGGAATCGAAAAATAATCGAAATAGGAACCGAAAAATAACCGAAAATCTAATTGAAATACACTAAAACAGGATAAAAATCAAATATCTGGTTCCATTTCGGTTCGGTATATTCAGTTTTTGGATATTTTAGATTATTTTCACTAAAATATGTTTGATTTTGTTTGGTTTCGATTCAGTTATTTGATTTTTGTTCCAGATACTCAAATAGGTTTGGTTTGGTTCAGTTTGATTTCAACTATGAATATTTTTTGTTTCGAATTTTGGTTATTAATCGAACTAAATCGATATCTGCTCAAACATTATTCATTCGATTAATTTGTGATATTTGATTCAGTTCGTTTCGACTGGTTTGATTTCAGTTGCGTATGTTTGGATATGTTTATAATCACAGGACTAGTCTCGGCTCCCTTAAACGTCGGCGTTTATTGACCTTCTTTTGGTTTAAGATAAAATATGAATTAAATAATATTATAAAAATTCTGGAATATCCATCCTTTTCTCAGTGAGTGATCGACGCTGAAGTAGCGGGGGAGTTTCTGGTCGGAAATCGAAGCACGATGGGTACGAGCAGCGATCCGATCCAAGACGGTTCCGATGAGCAGCAGAAGCGATCAGAGATTTACACATACGAAGCTCCGTGGCACATCTACGCAATGAACTGGAGCGTTCGACGCGATAAGAAGTACCGTCTCGCCATCACTAGCCTGCTTGAACAGTACCCGAACCGAGTCGAGATTGTGCAGCTCGATGAATCAAATGGTGAGATCCGTTCTGATCCTAATCTCTCATTCGAGCATCCTTACCCACCGACCAAAACCATTTTCATCCCTGACAAGGAATGCCAGCGACCTGATCTTCTAGCTACCTCAAGCGATTTCCTTCGCTTATGGCGTATTGCCGACGATCATTCCAAAGTTGAGCTCAAATCTTGTCTCAATAGCAATAAGAACAGTGAGTTCTGTGGTCCTCTCACTTCTTTCGATTGGAACGAAGCTGAGCCACGCCGAATTGGGACATCGAGCACCGACACGACTTGCACTATCTGGGATATTGAGCGTGAAGCTGTTGATACGCAGCTTATTGCACACGACAAGGAAGTCTTCGATATTGCTTGGGGTGGAGTTGGCGTCTTTGCATCCGTTTCAGCTGATGGCTCCGTTAGGGTCTTTGATCTCCGTGATAAGGAACATTCAACGATTATCTATGAGAGCTCTGAGCCAGAAACTCCTTTGGTGCGTCTTGGTTGGAACAAGCAGGATCCGAGGTACATGGCTACAATTATCATGGACAGTGCCAAAGTCGTGGTGCTCGACATTCGTTTTCCAGCTCTTCCAGTGGTGGAGCTTCAGCGACATCAAGCTAGTGTCAATGCCATAGCTTGGGCTCCTCATAGCTCTTGCCACATTTGTACTGCAGGAGACGATTCTCAGGCCTTAATTTGGGATATTTCCTCCATGGGACAGCAAGTTGAAGGTGGTCTTGACCCCATTCTTGCCTACACAGCTGGTGCTGAGATTGAACAGCTGCAATGGTCATCTTCCCAGCCTGATTGGGTTGCCATTGCTTTCTCAACGAAGCTGCAAATTCTCAGGGTTTGATCTTTTTAAAGGGGTCTGCTTGCTCTTGTTATGTAAAGCTTGCACTGACTGTTCTTCATCGTATTAACGCATCTGCTTGATTACTATCCTCAAGTTGCAAAGTTTGCACTGACTCTAATTGATGTATGATTGATAATAAAGGATGATCCTTTGATCTTGATTCTTGTTTTTTGCTTCCTCTCTCTCTCAACAATCATTTCAGTCTGATCCATGGGAAGTGTGTGCTTCAATATCTTATATAATAAAGTAAGGTTACAATATAAGAAAGCNGTACAGCTAAAGTTAATTACACATCTCATTTTCCTATAGTTCGTAAAGGCTGGTTAAGTTAACCCTTTCAGGAGAATGTATGAAGGTGTTCCTCAACAGATTGTGGATGAATGGCTCCCTCCGACCAGATCCTGTGCTATAGCCAAAGACAATTAGGTGTAGGTGTAATCTTGTAAATGGCCTCGGATCATAGTAAGGTTTCTGTTTACAATAGCTATGTACAACGGTGAATGCATTAGACACAAGATATGTGAGCCTGTGATTTTTATCTGCAGCAAGGATGTCAGAAAAAATCTGATTGACATTTCAATGGTTCTGAGAAGGTATGTCAGATAGATAAGTAGAAGCCATATATGCTGTGCGAGAAATGTGACCACATGGAGAAAAAGCCAACTTGTGAAGTCCAAAATCAGAAGAAAATATCTGTGAGAGAAATGAAACCACAACCATACAAACGAGTGACAAAGCTATCCAGAATCTCATCTTCTTTACCTCCAACTCAGCAATTCTCTTTTCTTTATAACCACTCACTGCTTCGATATTACTTTCTGCTTCTTCTGCTAACATTTCACATAATTTCTCTCTGGTGTAGCCATGGCTTCGGCTACTTTCTCTGTGGCCAAACCATCTCTTCAGGTTTTTTCCTTATTATCTTATTACCCTGCAAAAATTTATAATCATCTAATGCTCTTATGTGTTTGCATTTCAGGGTTTTTCTGAGTTCTCAGGACTTAGAAACTCCTCCTCATCTCTTCCCTTTGCCAAGAAATCTTCTTCCGATGAGTTTGTTTCCTTCGTCAGTTTCCAGACTTCTGCAGTGAGTTCTTTTATTGCTTCTATGTTTTATGCTGCAATCTTGTAAACTCAGGATCTGTTTCTCGTGTCTAATGCATTCACCATTGTTCATATATCTATAACGAACAACCTTTCCCTGCCATGGTCAGCAATGACGGCTTCTTATTTTTCAAAATTTTGTGAACCAAATATGTGTTTTTGTCTGTGTTTCAGATAAGCAATGGTGGATACAGGAAAGGAGTGACNATGCCATGGTCAGCAATGACGGCTTCTTATTTTTCAAAATTTTGTGAACCAAATGTGTTTTTTTGTGTGTTTCAGATAAGCAATGGTGGATACAGGAAAGGAGTGACCGAGGCCAAGCTGAAGGTAGCCATCAATGGGTTCGGTAGGATTGGTAGGAATTTCTTGAGGTGTTGGCATGGTCGTAAAGACTCTCCTCTTGACGTCATTGCCATTAACGACACCGGTGGTGTCAAACAAGCATCGCATCTCCTCAAATACGACTCAACTCTTGGAATTTTCGACGCTGATGTCAAACCTTCTGGAGACTCAGCTCTCTCTGTTGATGGAAAGATCATCAAGATTGTATCTGATCGTAATCCATCTAATCTCCCGTGGGGGTAAGTTAAAAACACTTCCCTGCGTGTGTCTTTCAAATTGATCAACCTGGTTGAATCTTTTCTTAATTTTTTGGCGATGGTGTTTAGGGAAATGGGCATTGACTTAGTGATCGAAGGAACCGGAGTGTTTGTTGACAGAGACGGTGCTGGTAAGCACCTTCAAGCTGGAGCCAAGAAGGTTCTAATTACTGCACCTGGAAAAGGCGATATCCCCACTTATGTTGTTGGTGTCAATGCTGAACTTTACAGCCATGAAGATACAATCATCAGCAATGCGTCTTGTACTACTAACTGTCTCGCTCCATTCGTCAAGGTTCTTGACCAGAAATTTGGTAAGCAACTCTTACTATAATCTTATAGGAGAAACTGATTCTTTTATATTAGAAAATACTTCTTGAATGTACTTTTTAGTTGTGTGAACTCGGAGATGAATCAGTTTTTGACATGTAAAGATGATGAGCTATGCTATGTTTTGTTACATGATAGGGATCATAAAGGGAACAATGACAACTACTCACTCATACACTGGTGACCAGAGGCTGTTAGATGCGAGCCACCGTGATCTAAGGAGAGCAAGAGCAGCAGCTTTAAACATTGTTCCAACATCTACAGGAGCAGCTAAAGCCGTGGCTCTAGTCCTTCCTAACCTCAAAGGAAAACTCAACGGAATTGCATTGCGTGTGCCAACTCCAAACGTCTCAGTGGTTGACTTAGTCGTGCAGGTATCCAAGAAGACTTTTGCTGAAGAAGTCAATGCTGCTTTCAGAGATGCAGCTGAGAAAGAGCTTAAAGGTATACTTGATGTCTGCGATGAGCCTCTTGTCTCTGTTGACTTCAGGTGCTCTGATGTATCCTCCACCATTGATTCTTCTCTCACAATGGTTATGGGAGATGATATGGTTAAAGTGATTGCTTGGTATGATAATGAATGGGGTTACTCACAGAGAGTCGTTGATTTGGCTGACATTGTTGCCAATAACTGGAAGTGACGACTCAACTTTTAATGTCTGCTCCATTTTTTTTACTGTTATGTTTCGGAAAATATGATTGTATTCCTGAGTTTCCGCTCTAAAATTTACCTTTGAATATATTTGTGCTCTTAAGTTATATTATAATAAACTTATTAAAATTGGGCCTAGGCCCATTAAAATCAGCTTATTCAATGTTATCGTTTCGGAAGAGTTCTTCAAATACGTCCCACATCGCTATTTACACAGAAACTCTTCTTGTATATATAAGTCTGAGAGAGCTTCTTTTGTCACGACCTTACTTGAACAGGATCTGTTCTATAGGTTCGTACCTCTGTATCCTTGGTTTCTAAGGAGACAGGCCCTATAACCTGGTGGATGATTCAGGACCGTGCGATCGGAGCGTGATTAACGGTCACGATCACATCTTAGATGTATCCGGTGCTGTAGAGGATCGTTACTCGGCTCGGTTCATCCTNGAGCTTCTCATGTCACGACCTTACTTGAACAGGATCTGTTCTATAGGTTCGTACCTCTGTNATCACAACTTAGATGTATCCGGTGCTGTAGAGGATCGTTACTCGGCTCGGTTCATCCTTGCCGGGGTGGTCGCACGGCGGTCTGACAGGTCAATCTCTTTTTGGAACTTTTTAAAGCTTATTTCCGACGAAAATCCGGTGTTGAATCTGCGGTGAACTCAATTCCGAANCGCCGGGGTGGTCGCACGGCGGTCTGACAGGTCAATCTCTTTTTGGAACTTTTTAAAGCTTATTTCCAACGAAAATCCGGTGTTGAATCTGCGGTGAACTCAATTCCGAAACCTTTGTTCATTTTATCGATGCAAAACTGCGTATAAATGTAACTGAGAACAATGATTCTGTTAATGGAGTATGTGTAAAGTATTGAACGTAACATGTTCGACAAAATGTCCGTGAGAGAAATGGAGCAGACATCAAAAGTTGCATCGTGTGCTTAATTCATAACTCTGGATTGGGGATGCCTTTGACACTAAAGAAAGAGACGATACATATATTTTCCTTTCACTCTTTATGTTACATAGGAGAAGGATTAGTACTTTAAGCTGCTTATAAAGCTCATACGAGAAGCAAAGTAGTGGAAAGTTTCAAAATAGAAAAGCGAATCAGATGACAAAAGATCCAATATCCTGAGGAGGATCTCCATTACTATCATTGAAAAGAGAAGTGGGCATGTCACTGAAAAGGAGGTCGTACTCAAAACACTGAGCTTCGTTGTTGAAAACCGAACCAGTCTTAAGCTGGTCTGCATTGCTGTGCTCAATGTTTTTGCTCTGATGACCAAATAAACTGCTTGACATATCACTGGGAAAGGAAGGTAAGGAAACCTCTTTGTCACTGTGTTCATCATCATAACAATGTGATAAACTATTAGTGAGATTAGCAAAAAACTGTTCTTGCAAACAAGAATTGATGGGGGCAGCAACAAGATGGTGGGTTTCTGGTGGCTGATCTTGAAGAAAACAGACACTAGAAGATCCCAAACTAATAGCAGTTCCCAGAGACACAATGGGGTTAACAAGGGCTTTGTCTGATGATGACTGTAACAAGTGTTGTGGTTGTCTTTGTAAAGAGATGTTTTCAGTGTAAAAGAAGTTGGTTTTAGCTAAAGATCCACTGATGGATTGAGCAGCAACATCATATGCTAAAGCAGCTTCTTCGGCTGTATCGAACGTTCCAAGCCAATGTCTCTCTTTTGTGAAAGGGTTTCTGATTTCAGCTGCATATCTTCCCCATGGACGCCTCCTCACTCCAAGGTACTTTTCTTCTTGTGTCTTCTTCTCTTGCTTGCTTTTGCTCTTGTTTTTTGATATCAACATGTTCTCAAAATCCAAAGATCAATGTCTAAGTAACTTTGAGGTCTTTAATAATCTATATATAGAGAGAGAAGAGCAAAAGAGTCTGTGAATTTGATTGATGTCTTTTTGGCTTTGGCATTAAATCAAAGGAATTAGTTGGAAGTTACAAGATTGAACTCCAAAGTCTTCTCCTCCGTAAAACGTGTCAGTAAGAATCAAGATACTTTTTGTCCTTTTGCTTAAATTTTCCACAACAATCTCTTCTACTTTAGCTAACATGATCTCTGAGTTCTTTCATTTGGTTTTGATTACATTACAGTTGCACAAGCAAAGAAAAAGCCAAGGGTATGGAGCCAAGACAAGTGGCGACAAGGACACTGTCATTTTAGATTCATTCAGACAAGAGTTGTACAAATGTCAAGAAACCTAACAAAAGTTTCAATGGTAGAGCATGTGACATAGGCTTTGGGATTTGGATTTCAAGGGTAATTCAGTTGATTTAAAGTCAATCCTTAAGCATTGATCTGTGTGTGTGATTAGTTAATTTTATCTTGTTTGTGTCCTTTGTCTTCTTGCGTTCGGTGTCCAAATTGCATATAAAGACAAGATTATCAAAATCCAAGACAGATTTGAGGTATCTCGATTCTCATGTACACACATG
>OVAU01000040.1:0-33295 GCA_900406315.1 Biscutella laevigata subsp. laevigata | reverse complement strand
ATTGGCCAAGATCCTAATCTCCATCTAGGGACGTATCATAGTGTGTTAAGGTTGAGTAGATAGCCTAATGAGAATAAAGTCGAGGTCGAGTAGATGACCTCGCAAAAACCAACTTCGAGGTCAAGTAAAGCACCTCACGAAAGTCAAAGACAAGATTAAGCGAGAACCTCGCAAGAAAGGAGATCGAGACTAAGAGGGATCTCACGAAGAGAAATGAGACGAGTTCGATTAACACAGACCGCAGGGCGAGCAACCCCTAGAATGTGGGAATGGAGAAAAATGCAATCTTCGCCTAGAACGGAGGTTCGATTAAGCTTTCCCCGAAAGGTTCGGGTCGGAGGTTCAAGTTGAGATAGAGAAATCAGAAGATAGATGATATGAGATCTACGAGGTCAACTAAAAACTAAAGACAGTTCGAGCAAGAGTATAATCGAAGAGAAGTTTTATTCAAAGTAAAGTCGACAGATTACAAACGCCCGAAGGCCGGCTAAACGACCTACAAAAGGCACAAACGCCAAAGAAACAATAAACAAGCTAGCCCGCCACGCGAGCAGCATTAGAGGGCGATATAGAGGAAGAGTGGCTCGAAATCACGCCAAACGATAAGCGAGCCTCTAAAGAGGAGGGCCATAAAAGGACAAGCCGGTTCCTCTCCACCCACTGCATAAAGCTCCTTGGCGACAGGACCAAGGAGTCGGAAGGAGTCCGCAAAACACCCGAGAAAAAGAAGAGGAGCTCCGAAACAAGAGCGATAGAGCCACCACGACCTTAGGCTCATCATCTTGCGGACCCCGCCGCAAGTCATCACATCCTTGTCAGTAAGGATATGATGACAAGCGGCCACAGTTCAGTAAAGATACGATGACAAGGGAGAAAAGAGGTCGGACGTAGCGACCTCGCAACTGATAAATCCACATCGGACTCCATGACTCCTCATAAAGGTTAAGGAGAAAAGAGTGAGTTTTGAAGGCTAAGAGAAAAACCGAAGGAAGTATTTATAGAAAAATAAAGCGACAGTTCCCCAGGAAGCAATAAAGACGAGACGACGCGTGACAAGACACTCTGGTCAAAGCAATTAAAGGTAATACAGGAAGTAGTAACGCCAGCTAAGCAAAAGCGGTTCGGATACGACCAATGTTCCAAAATGCCCCAAAAATATTCAAAAAAGGGTAATCCATCCTGATCAGCGCAAAAGAAAACAAGGGATTACGGCCCAAACAAGAGTTCAAGAGTAAAACAGTATTAAGAGTCCGGGCCCGAAGGAGCAGCCTGGGCCGTAGTAAGAATGAGTTCAAACTGAAGAGAGGGACATGATGGTACAATTTGAGCCATGGCAGTTATCTTGGCATCTACATCCTTGATCTTCTCATCAACATGAGCGAACGCCTCCAGAGGAATAAACACACCTCTCTCCGACAAAGTGCCAAGGCAATTCTGAAACCCAACGTGCTAAACTTGCTCTCGTTTCAGCTCGGACACTTCTTCCAGGGCATCAAAGTAGCTCTGGATCTCGCAAAATCGGGTCCGGACCAAGTCGCCAACTTTAGAAAGATGACGCTGACACTCCTCAAATGACAATCGGAGACGATATCCATCTAAAGAAAGAGAGTCAACGCGAGATTCAGATTCTGTGAGGAGGCCCTTCAAATGATCCATCTCGCTGACAGATGCCTCCTACTTCGCCTCCGTATCGGCCAAAGACTTCCTAAAGGTCTCGTTTTCACCCTCCAGTAAACCGATCCTCCCGATTGAGTCAGGAGGAATGACAGCAAGATCAGGTTCGGAGGAGATAGCGGAAGGCCCAGCGCCATGGCTTGAGGTCCCTATGGCGTCAAGCAATTGTTGAACGTAGCTGTAAGCCATACGGGTCATAACTGACGCAACCTAAGAACGAGGAAAAGAAAAGTGAAGAACCATTGAAAAATGAAAGGCTAAGCACGGGAACGAAGTGAGATGCAATACCTGAGCAAGTTGGAAGGCGAACTCTAGAAAGTAAGTCCGTCCGAAAAAATCATCAGCAAGCGGCACGTGAGCCATATCACCATCCAAGGCTCGGACTAAGGCAGCGCATGCCACGTCGACCTCACTAAGCGGCTGGTCACTCCCCCATCGAAAGCAGAAGGAGTGGTCGACAGGAGGATCAGAAAAAGAGTCGCGGAGTACTTCGCCTCGGCTTGGAACCTTTCTTGCAAACGAGGGGTAAGATAGTCGGGTCTTCAAGGGGTATAAGCCATCAGAACAAACGCGACGGTGAGTTGGGGTGGAAGATGCAGATCGTTGACCCCCAGGCGCCCTCGCAGAGGAAGTAACCCTATCAGGACCCATCGTATCACCCCTTGAAGATTTTTTGAACTCGTGAAGAGGCAGAGGAGCAACATCTGTCAAACGAAGAATGACTTAAAAGATGAACTACCAGCAAAGTGATCAAGGGAGGTAACGATTACCAGGTGGAAGATGAGCGAGATCACAGCGCCAACGAGATTGGTAAAGCGGCAACCATGTTCTCCATGGCAAAGCCGAAATAGATTCCAATATCTGCTTAGAATTGGGTGGATTACCGGTACAAGTATGATGAACAGCAAAGGTCAAAACAAGTGAGCAAAAGGCAATCTGAACCAAAGGAATCAGGAAAGTAGAGAAGATCACCAAAATCCGAAAAGTTCCATCTAGTCTTGTAGTCAGTGGTCGGATTGAGACCCGAAGCCTCGTTCAGATGGACAAAAAAGTATCAATTGTGCCAGTTGGAGGTTCTGCCCTTAGTCGTGACATTGATTTTGCTGTTCTGAGTCGTGATCACCTTATACTTCGCGCTTAAGAAGAAGAACCCGCGAGTCATGTGGAAACTGTTAAAAGAAGTCAGCGACTCAAAGACCCAAGGGTCAACCTCAACGTTGGCCTCTGCAGCGAGAGCAAGAAATCCGACGAAGTGATGAACCACAGACAACATGAGTTGAGAAAAAGCCAATCTCCTTCTCAAACAATATTTAACAAACAGCTCCGCAAGGTGAAACCACAACCCGCTGCAAGTAAAGTGGGTTTCGAAAAGACAAATGTACCCCGGGGGAGCATCCCATGGCCTCTGGTCAGAGGACGGAATCATGATCTCCTCGTCTTCCGAGATATAGCAGTAGCGGCGCATTTCGGCAATCGATTCCTCCGAGGGATTCGCCGATGTAATTGGAATCTTGTCGAAGAGCATCTTCCTCAGAAGCCCATATATCAATCAGAGGAGCATCATCGACCGGATCTCCCGGCAGAGAGTTGGGTACTGTGGGATTCACATCGGGTTCATCCAAAGCAGCATTTTCATTTCCAGTAGAAGGGAGAAGTAGCGAAGAAAGAATGTCGTCATCCCCTCCGGTGAAGGAAGAAAGATCGAGTGGATCCTCTGAACGGTCACAAGACTTTGAAAAACTATCAGGAATAACGCAATCCAAACTCGAGCCTAAAAATCGAAAAGCCAAATCAAAGGGGAACAGAGAGAGAGAGCGGAAATTGCCCGAGATCGAAGAAAATGATCAGGTGGCAGTGAAATCGAGGGATGTGAAGAAGATGCGAAACTTCGCCAGCAGGGAAATGCAAGAAAACGAAGAAGACGCCGATTCAAATCTCGAGACAATCCATAAAGGCCTAAACCCGGTCCAAGGCTTTTCTCCTCATCCTAAGCCCACTCAATCTCAGCCCAGCACGCGCAGCTTCGACGCAAGCGGACTTAGAAAGAGGGGGGGCTTACTGTTGATACATGGATCGCACCAGATCAAGGACCGACCCATGATCAGAATTGGCCCATTAGAAGAAGAGATGATTCGGGCCCAGCGCAACAAAGCCCAGAAAAGGATCCAATGAAGAAGACGCGCCAGATCCGGTTCGAAGGGGAGAAAGTAAACCAGAGCACTGTTCCCTATAAATATGGAGCAGTGTCATACACTGAGGGGATCCGAAATATATTTGAGCTCACTAGAGATAGAAAGTGAATAACCTAGAGAGAGAAAGTAATAGAGAATAGACTTTGAGAACTTGTAATCAGGTCCGCAGCGACCTCGCTTTGTAAACTACTCTCGCGATCCGAGCTCGACTAGACGTCGAACATAGCTCGCGACCTCGCAAACGATCATTGATAATAAACGTCGACCCGATCGACTCCCCTTCAGCGGGAACTCTCTGTCTTATTTACTTTAGGCTTCCCATTCGCGCTCGATAATCTGATCATATTACTTCCATCACCTCGCTAACGTAGATCTGTAGCTTGCAAGATCGTCTAAGTTTGATCATATTCAAATGCTATTAGATTTATGTTCTAAGAATTGCACTCGGAGTATAGATCTTTGAAATAATATCAATTTCTTCTTGAGATTTATATTAACAGATTCAACATTTCCATGTTTGACTGAATTAATGCTTGGATTTAATTTCTTTCTTCCGGGTGATTAATTCAGGCATCAACAAATTACGAAGCCTAGAGAGAGAATGAAACAAGATAAGTAAGAGTTCCATAACCCATCATGATGCTGTTATATCTGCTATCTTAATCTCTCTTGTAACAATGAAACCTCTTTTTCTTTTTTGGTAAAAACAATGAAACCTCTCTCTTTACTAAATTGTAACAAAGTGTTAAGAAGGATGCATCACGATAGAAGATAGCTCAGATCGCTACTCCACCAAACATACGATACTAAGTATTATTACAAGAAAACAATTGATTTGCAATCACAAGAACAGTCATAATGTGGTAGCAAATATAAGACGTTTTTGGACTACTCTGCTCAGTGTAGTAATTGCGACTACATTTATCGACTATAGTTGTTAGTCACAAAAAAGAACGGAGTGGCAAACAAATCACAATATTTTGTGACTAATTTGTGACTAATTTGTGACTCATTCATTAGTGTAGTCGCAAATTGGTTAAAAAAGATTGTTATTACATTGTCAATTAGCGTAGTCGCAAATTAGTCACAAATATATTAAAAATTAAAATACTCAAAAAAATCAAAACCACTGCCGCAGGCCTAGCAAAACAACTGGCTCGTGTGTGTTGGTTCAAGGTACCAAATAGATATGTTGTAACTAGTGAGCTAGTGTGAAAATATTGGTTATTGACAACATAACTTTAATATATTACTACTTTGATTAATATCGTTTCATTTTTATTTGGTTTGATTAGAATCGGTTTGGTTCGGTTCAAGTTTAACCAATGTGCAAGTGTGATATTATTAATAGTGTGGCCATTTGTGAATAAATTATTTATCAATTTAGTTCAATTTAAATTATTTTGTTTCGATTTATTTAGTTTGGTTTGTTTGGTTCAGTTAAGTAAAAAGTTTGTTTCTCAAAATTTTAAATTTTATCGGTTTAGTTTTATTTGGATTATTTGAGATATAATTATAGAAATATGCTTAACATATTCCTATATTATGTGATTTTACTAATCTATTTATATGAGATATGATTAGCTAGAAATAATGAGTTTTTTGTAAAAGTGTATTATATATGATTTGTCTAACAGTAAAGGTAGATGATTACAATTTTTAAAAAAATACAATGAAATTATTGAAGTGTTCTATTAGTTTTGTTATTTAGTATGATATATAATATATCATAAACAAGTTGAATATATAAAAACAAATTGAATTTAATAATCGTAATCATAGAGTAGTGGAAAACCATCACTTTTTTCTCCCATCAAACCAAATCAGTCTCAATTTAGTCACAAAAGTGTGAACTGTTTTTACTTTATCGTCCACCAACCCTTGTGGTGGCAATGTAGTCGCAAAAAATGTGACCGTTTTGGGACTATTGTTATTCCTAATCCGCATATGGTGGCATTGTAATCTCAAATTTTGCGACCACTCTGTGACTACGAAGTTATCAAAATCATGTGTAGTGGCTAATTAGTGGCAAAATGTGACAGTCACAGAGTATTCACAAATAGTAGTGACTACATTCCGACTAGAAACGATAAAATGAGAAAAAAGTGACTGGTTTGTGACTCCTCGAAAAATTCAAAAACGTTTTTGCAATGACTCGAACCCTGGTCAATTAAATAGAAGGAAATCAGATGATATGTTGTAACTAATGTGCTACTTCGATATTATTGATAGCTATTAACACAATTTTAATATATTACTAGTGTAATTATTTGTGTTTCGGTTTTATTTGGTTTGGTTATGATCGGTTTGCTTTGACTTTAACGGCCAATGTGTTAGTGTGACCATTTAGGAATGAACTATTTAGCGGCTTAATTCGTTTCGGATTACTTGTGTTTCAATTTATTTGGTTCGGTTAGAAACGGTTGATAACTTAACGATATATTAGTTCAGTTTTATTTAGTTCTTTTTATTTTGTACGTTTGTTGACTTTAAAAAAATTAGCGATGAATTCCAGAAAAAATAAAATTAGAGATTATTATATTCTTATAAATTTACTAAAAGTTATTTGAATAAGTAAAATCATGTTGTTAATTTTTAAAACTTATATTTGAATGATTAAAGTGTGACAACAAACATGAAACTTTGGTCAAGTGGTAGGTCACAAAAAAGTGCAACTCATTTGTGGCTCCTTCTCAAAGATTTCACAAAAGTAATCTACAAAAGCCCGAACCCTGGCCAAATAATTACAAGGAACCAAGATGAAGAGATGTAACAAATGTGCTAGTGTGATATTTTTGGTAGCTATTAACACAATTTTTATATATTACTAGTGTAATTCATTGTATTTCGGTTTATTTGGTTCGATTATGATTGATACGATTCGACTTTAACCAATGTGCTAGTGCGATATTATTGTTAGTGTGACCATTTATGAATGAACAATTTAGCGGCTTAATTTCTTTCAGATTATTTTTGTATTATATTGGTTTTAAAAATTGGTATGACATAAACTATATCATAAATAAGTATAATATATATTTATGTGATGTTACGTGAAAATAGAGATTGGGAGTCGTAAAATAGTGGCAAAATTATCACTCTTTAGCCACTTCATCCCAATGTAATCATATATCAGTCACTAAATGTGCGACACTTACTACGTTTGTTTTGAGAACGAGGAGTGGCAATGTAGTAACAAGATTTAGTGTCTACTTTGTGACTACATCATCATCTAAACTATGAAGAGTGGAAAAGTAGTTGCAGAACCACGTACTCACAAAACATTCATAAATTTTAGTGACTACTTTGTCACTCTCTTGTATCTTTTTGAAAATGTCATTCATTTATAAACAATCATAAATTTTAGTGTTGTGGATGCAGTCGCAAATAGGTTGCACAATTTGTGACTAAACTTCGACTGTGTCGCGTATACACAAAATAGTCTCAAAAGGGTCAGAAATAGCGACTACAATGGTAGTCACACTTTTGTGTTGCTCCTCTATTGGAGTGGCATAACAGTCTTACTTTAGTCGCAAAAAATGTGGCTATTGTTGTACTCTCAAACTGTAGTCCCATAACTGTTGTTTTCTTGTAGTGTATGAAAGGGAAACTGTTATATCCCCGATCCTCAGTAAGATATATGGAATGGTCTAAGTCTGAACTCGGGCTAAGACTTAGACTAGAATCAAAGAAAATTCCAGGAAAATCAGTCTGTTCGAGAAAGGAAGGAAGGATCGAGACTTAGTCGAGAAGGTTCGGCCTTGATTCAGATATTAAAGCTTGGATCGGACTGAAAACGCATAGAATGAACTTTGATCGAGTGATAGCCAAAATGGCCAAACGCTAGTTTGAAAATCAAGGAAATTTAATTAAGTTCTTTAAATAAAATAACTTAGTGACTACTCAAACTTGGGTAATGTATACTCGTGACAGATTGAGAAATGTAACTAAACCTCTATAGGGGGTGGGCACTCTTGGGTGTGTAGAGGAACCGAGGACTTCGCATGGATGGATCGTTAGGCGCGTCTTACCCACCCCCAAGGCATGGAAAACACACATCTCCAAGCTGATGTAGTATCTAGGATTCAAAAAAAGATCAAGATCAAAGGGCTAAACCGAAGAACGGCCTAGAATGATCTGGATTAGGGTTTAGTCAAGTTTTTTTACGGCTCAGCTGAAGGGCCGAGCTAGACTAGCTGAACTAGCTGGTAGATCAAGTAATGTTAGCCCGGGAAGGTTTGGGAGTCAAGTGGAATCTCGGGCCCCAAAGGGCGCGATTGTTCGAATGGTTACGACCAAGAGACACAAAGAAGGGACGCAACCCTTCGCTTGTTCCAAAGGCGACTTTTCAGCTTGATCACAGGATTATTCAAACCTTGGGAGAAACCCATGATAAAACACAAAAATACATCAAAACACAAGGCAAATCGAGAACAAAGTATCAAGGTGAGTAAGGGTCAAAGAAGGCATATGAAAATGGACCCTTTGGCGGCCAATGATAAGGATAAAGGCAAGGGCCCGACAAATGAAGATTGCGTATCTAAGGTGAGTGATGGCACCGTTAGGCCTTAGCATGGTTCATCGATTAATTTCGATCGGATTCATGACTAAGTGACGAAAGCGAGCATCATTTCTCTTAAACTGGACTAGGCTTCGTAGACTCGCCGATCTAGGGACTTAGGCCTAAGGCCGGTCTGGTCATTCAGTTTGGAAAGGTTGCACGAGACTAATTCTCAGATCGGAGTGGCTAGACAAAGCTGGGAAATCACGGAAACTGTGTAGAGTCGGGAAGTTGCGAGGGTCGAGTGGATTTCAATCAGGGAACCGAATGAATCATGAATGAACCCATGGGTGTACTGGACTAATGCGTTGGATCCAATCGTTCATTCTTAGTATCGGTTGTTCCACCTGACTATTCGTAGTCTCGATCAGCACAAACTGACAGCAACGTACCATAGTGTCGAAGCAAAGTCGGCCTTAAGTGTTCCCCAGGCATTCCAGGTGCGGGTTGGTAAGGCGTTTAGGCAGTGCCTTGACTGATCTAGCGTATTGGTTGAACACATCAGTCGCGATAGACAATTTAGACTGAAGTCGAGTCATTAAGGGAAAAGGGCGGGTCGAGTATGTTCTTATCGGGCTAATGACTGATTCAGTCATAACGTTTGGGGAAAACTGGGTTAAAAACTCAGAACAAACTCATTCATAAATCTGCATTAACCGAAACCACACTCACTAAGTTAACCTTGGATTACTTATGTTTACTTGATATCTCAGGAACTGAAAGTGATTATGGAAAGGGTTAGGCCGAGTGAAGTCCTGAAGTCGAGGAAGATGGGTGATGAAGATAAATTGATAATAGGATCATACTTTGTAATAGCCTATAGTACAAAACAATCATTGGATCGAATCATTTATTCATAAATAGAGAAATTAACTTATCTTATTTGCATGGGAATCAAAGCGACTTATCTAAGAATTATGAAAGAAAACTAAGTAAAACGAGTAAAGGCTAAAGACGGGTTAAATGGCTAAGTAGATTTTGGCCGTGGAATAACCTCGCAGACTTAGAGTCCGGGATGGGTCGTTTGACGTTGGTATCAGAGCATGCTTGTTCCTAGGATAATATGGTTTTGAGTGGCATGACCCATCGAAATTCAGGACTGGCGGCCAAGGGATTTGCTTAAGTAAAACCGTTCATGTTAGACTAACACACTAGCATGTTTTGGAACCTCAGGGTGGAAAAAGTATATCTGAAAGAAAAAGGAAACCGACGGAGCCCAGCCAAGACTTTGCGGATGGGAATAATCCTGCAAATCTAGTTGTGGCAACGAGAAGAGGTGGCTGAATCCTCTACACCGAGTATTGAACTGGTCAGAATGCGGAAGTAAGAGAAGGCGCGACTGGCATAATGAACCAAATTGTTGCCCCGACATTGAGCGTGGCAGTCATGACTCAAATGGTTGCACTTACCCAGACACTTGCGCGTATGGTGAACTTGTCTGTGGATCAGTCGGAGGAGTTTAGACTGTGATTCCCATAGTCGAAGGATGGAATGGGGTGACAACCAAAATGGTTGAGTTAGACCCACCAACCGCAAGGACCTTAAGGAAGGTGGCGTATCTGAGCATTCTGGAGCACATCTCGTACCTGGGAACCAAGCAATTCCAAGGTAGTTCTGATCTGATTGCGACACATGATTGGAGAAGTTGACGTGTTTGTAACTTCTGCTCCACTCGTTGCCCAGACGACTACAAGAGGGACATAGCGATCCACTTCCTGGAAGGGGATGCGCATAATTGGTTGTTGGCTGTTAACAAACGTGTTGGTGGTCGTATCGAGACATATGCGGATTTCGAACAAGATTTCAACAACAAGTACTTCCCATTTGAAGCATGGGATTGGCTTGAAGCCAAGGAAATAGGAAGGTCCGCGAATACGAGGAAGAGTTTAACTGAATGAGACGGTATGTCGAAAGGGAATTGGAAGGACGAGGCAGCGGAAGTGCATCGTTTCCTCTGTGGTCTAAGGGTGGAACTCCGCACCCACTGCTCAGTCCGAACCTTCACTATTGTCTTGGAGTTGGTGGAAAGAGAGGCATTGTTGGAAGCCGACCTTGCTGAAGAGCACAAAGTGCGTGCTAGTACACGCCCTTGTTTTGCTAGTAAGCCAAGTGAGAAGAAGAGGAAGTGGGACCAATACAATGAGGATGAAAGATCTTCTAGAAATCATTATGTGTGCCCTAAGTATGGAAAGATGCACGGGGGTGAATGCTGGAAGGCCATGGGAGCCTATATGTGTTGTGGTAAAAATGATCATTCGATCCAAGATTGTCCGGGAAAAGACCAGGGGATTGGAAAGGTGACGAGTGACGATGCAAGGCATTGCTACCATTGCGGGAAAATGGGACACATCAAGCATGACTGCCCGAAGTTGCAAGTGGGCGAGAAAGCCAGGAACCACGCAGATGTAGAGAGGTTGGCCCGGGAAAAGAGGCAGACCACAACATCGCGGGTGTATGAATTGACGAAGGAAAATGGCGCAGCCAGTAACTACCAATCGATCATTGGTATGTCAGTAAGCCTAATCTATTTCAATAACTAAGATGCATGGCATAAAACTTACAAATGGATAGATACTAGCCTACTGATAAATTGTAAAGACCTGAAGTATCGGAGGGGTGAAAGTAAACATCATATTCCACTCCGGGGTTACACTTAGTTTTGTTAGTCTGATGATCGTGGAAAGAGAAATATTCTAGAATGAACAAGGGGACGATTTTGGGATAGTGAATGCAGCCGTTGAGCAAGTTATGTTTTCGCCAGGCTTAATACAAAATGTCCTAGTAATGATATAAAGGCACGAGTATGCCTGTCGATATGATAATAGTGCCCGCAGAGAATCACAAAGTGATCTCAGGCAACGGCTAAGTTATGTTTTCGCTAGGCTTAATACAAAATGTCCTAGTAATGATATAAAGGCACGAGTATGCATGTCGATCTGATAATAGTGCCCTAAGAGAATCACAAAGTGATCTCAGGCATGGACTGGTTGGGAAAGAATCGGGCCACTATGGATTGTCACTGAGGGTGTGTGCGATTCTAGTGTGGGAGTGCACCGATTGAATTGCAAGGAATAAGGCCAACTCCGGGAAGCTAAGTGGTCTCGCCAATCTAGGCAGAACGAATGTTTGAGAAAGGTTGCAAGGCTTATTTAGCCACAATCACCACAAGCGAAGTCGGGAAGGATGTGGACCTTGGAGAGATTATGTTGGTTCGAGAGTTCAAGGATGTGTTTGGGACTTTATCGGGTTTACCACCTGATAGGTCGGATCCGTTCACTATCTAACTAGAACCAGACAGTGCTCCATTGTCTAAGGCGCCTTATAGAAAGGCTCTGGCCGAAATGGCGAAGTTAAAGAAGCAAATCAAAGAGTTGTTGGAAAAAGGGTTTATACGACCGAGAAGTTTGTCGTGGGGAGCCCGAGTTCTCTTCATGAAGAAGAAGGATAGAAGTTTTCGTCTATGCATCGACTATCGATGACTAAATCGGGTTACTGTGAAGAATAAGTACGCGTTGCCTAGGATAGATGAGTTGCTAGATCAATTAATGGGTGCAGCTTGGTTTTCCAAGATCGACTTGGCCTCGGGTTATAATCAAATCCTGAATGATCCAGCGGATGTTCGAAAAAACCGCATTTCGAACATGGTATGGACACTGCGAATTCATAGTCATGTCGTTCGGGCTAACCAATGCGTCAGCAACCTTTATGAAGATGATGAATGGGATATTCTGGGATTTCTTAGACGAGTTCATGATCATCTTCATTGATGACATACTCGTATATTAGAAGGATCAAGGATAGCCACCAATATAATATAAGGGTTGTGTTGGAACGGTTAAGGGACGAGAAACTGATTGTGAAGTTAAGCAAGTGCAGTTTTCGGCAACAAAGAATTGGTTTTCTCGAATATACCATTTCAGATAAGGGAGTCGCGGCGGATGCATATAAGGTTAAGTCAACCCGAGAATGGCCTACGCCAAAGAATGCCACCGAAGTCAGAAGTTTCCTCGAACTTGCCGACAATTCTCGGAAGTTCGTGAAAGGTTTTGCGAGCATGGCACAACCCAAGACTCGACTTACCGAAAGGAAGCGAGATTCACTTGGTCCGAAGATTGTGAGAAAGCTTATTTGGCTTAAGGAAATGCTTATGAGTGCACATGTACTAGCCTTGCTCGAAACGGATAAGCCTTATGCAATCTACACGGATGCATCCATATTTGGGTTTTGTTGTGCACTAATGCAAGAAGGCAAGGTAATCGCATACGCCTCAAGGCAATTGCGGAAGCATGAAGGGAATTATCCCACTCATGACTTGGAAATGGATGTGGTAGTCTTCACATTGAAGATATGGTGATCCTACCTTTGTGGAGCCAAAGTCCAAATCATCAAAGATGATAAGAGCCTCAAATACATTTTCACGCAGGCGGAGTTAAACCTAAGGCATCGGAGATGGATGAAGTTTGTGGCCGACTATGATTTGGATATAGCTTATCATCCGGGCAAGTCAAACTTGGTCGCATATGCTCTAAGATGAAGACAAACATATCTTTCGGTGCAAATAGATTCAAAAGTGGTTAATGGAATGGTTCAAACTTTGCACTTGAACGCCTTATCTATTGATGCAGAACCATTGGGCCGAGAAGCATCAAATCAGGCCGATCTTCTTAGAAGAATTCAGATTGCCCAAGAGAAAGATGAGAACTTAAACAAAGTTTCTCGGAGCGAGAAGACCGAGTACAAGACTTCGAATAACGGCACGATTTTGGTGCACGGTCAGGTAAGTGTGTCGGATGATAAGGAGCTAAAAGACGAGATCTTAAGAAAAGCCTATCAGTCTAAGTTTTCCATTCATCCAGGATTGAATATGATGTACCGAGATTTGAAACGGTACTACCATTTGGTTAGAATGAAAAGGGATGTGGCCGAATGGGTGGCTAAGTGTCCCACTTGCCAACTCGTCAAGGCCAAACATCAAGTTCTGAGCGGCTTGTTGCCAACCTTGCTCATCCAGAAATGGAAATGGGATCATATTACGATGGATTTCGTGACGGGATTGCCATTAACAAAGAATAAGAAAGACGATACTTGGGTAGTCGTGGATCGCCTCACCAAGTCAGCACATTTTGTGGCTATCAACAAGATGGATGGTGTCGGGAAGATAGCCCAATGATACTTGGATGATCGTAAGATTGCATGGAGTCCCGACAAGAATTGTCTCATATAGGAATTTGCAGTTCACGGCTCACTTCTAGAAGGCTTTCCAAAAAGCCTTAGGAACCAGAGTGAACATGGGCATGACCTATCATTCACAAACGGATGGGCAGTCTAAGCGAACCATTCAAATCCTCGAAGACATGTTGCGAACATAAGCACGACCTTTAGCCGAGTTTGCCTACAAAAATAGCTTCCCAACGAGTATTTGAATGTCGCCATATGAATCATTATATGGGCGGCCTTACAGAACACCGCTATGATGGGCCCAAGTGGAGGAGCATAGCATGATCGGGCCGGCCATAGTGGAAGAAACCACATAAAAGATTCGGTTCCTAAGGACCAAGATGAAAAAAGCCCAAGATAGACAGAAAAGGTACGCGGACAAGTGTCGGAAAGACCTTGAGTTCGCGGTAGATGATCTAGTTTATCTCAAGAAGATTACCTTCAAGGGACTATCTTGAGTATCAAGAAGGAGGAAATTATACCCAAGGTACTTAGGGTCGTTCATGATCTTGGAACGAGTTAGAGCAGTCGCGTAGAAGCTCTACTTGCGTGAAGTAATGGAAGCGTTCCACAACGTTTTCCATGTGTCACAGTTACGAAAGTGCCAAAGTGATCAAGACGTTATCATGTTGGAACTCCCTTCAGAGTTAGGCTGAAACCTGACCTTAGAAACTATACTTTTCGGATCATTGATAGGATGAAAAAAGCAACAAGAAAGAAAAGGATATGGATGGTAAAGGTGTTATGGGAATTCCATGGCAAGGACGAATCAACTTGGGAAACGGAAGGAAAGATGAAGGCAGAGTATCCCAAGTGGTTCGAAGAGTAGGAAAGACTTGGTACGGATTCAGTGACGAATCCCTATCAAGTGGGGGAGACTTGTCATATCCCCGATCATCCGTAAGATTGATGGAATAGGCTAAGTTTGAACTCGGACCAAGACTTAGCCTAGAATCAAAGAAAAGTTTGGGTAAAATCAGTCTTGTTCGAGTAAGGATGGAAGGATCGATACTTAGCCGAGAAGGTTCGGCCTTGATCAAGATATCCAAGCTTGGAACATTTTGAAAACGGAAAGAATGGATTTTGATCGACTGATAGCCAAAATGGTTGAACATTTGGTTGAAAATCAAGGGAAATTAATTAAGTCATTTAAATAAAATGACTTAGTGACTACTCAGACATGGGTAATGTATACTCGTGACAGATTGAGAAATGTCACTAAACTTCTTTAAGGAGGTGGATACTCTTGGGCGTACAGAGGAAGCGAGGGCTTGGCTTGGATGGATCGTTAGGCGCGTCTTACACCACAAGGCATGGAAAACACGTGTCTCCAAGCTGATTTAGGATCAAGGACTCGAAAGAAGATCTAGATCAAAGGGATAAACCGAAGAACGAGCTGGATCGGAGTTTAGTCAAGTCATGCTAGCTAGACTAGCTGAACTAGTTAGCCGATCAACTCAAGTTAGCTCAGAAACAGTTTGGGAGTCAAGTGGGATCTCCGGCCCAAAGGGTCGCGAGTGTTCGAACGATTGCGACCAAGAGACATGAAGAAGGGACACACCCCTTTGCTTGTTCCAAATGCGACATTTTGGCTTAATCAAAGTGACGTGATCATGGCCCGATGATGGATGAATTTGGCGTGATGAGCTACTGGTTTGGTGGTGATATGATCATAGGTTGCGGGAGATACGAATGAATGAACGTTTTGGTACGTTATGATGCGAAACGATGACAGTTGATGCGGTAAGGTGGCTGGCGGAATGGATGAGCGAAGTGATGATGATGATGATATAATCAAGTGATCTATGACAAAATCAAATGAAGATATATATATGACTGCTACTTAGTTGATTCACACAAAAAGTAAACATAATTTCTTCGAAGAAGAAAAAGGTTTTGTTGGATTCACTCCAATTTTTAGTAAAACACTCAAATAGTCCAATATTTGTTATCACAACAAAAAGATGGATGTTTTTATTGATAATTTCGTGCATAATATATAAAGGAAACATATGACAAAGACTCCTCCTTGAAAATGACGTAAAGATATCAAAGAAGGCAAATATATTGAATTTAAAATGTGACTCTTTGGTTCCTTCAACTTCTTTAATGGATTCTTTGATTCTTCCACCTTCTTTAATTAGACCAAAATATTACTAAGTAGTATAGATGAAAGTAATTTATCTAACCTCACTAAAACATATGCTTAAGAAAACTCAAATGGACAAAATCGAAGCATGAGAAAAAGAGTACTAGATAGATCACTTAACTACTTAGTAAATACTGATGTTCTTCAAATGCCTGAATGATGTTGGTGTAGCTTAGTACGGCTTCATTCTCCTTTTCTTGAGTTTTCCCTAGAATATTGATGTATAGCATTTAACATGGTTTTTATCATGCATTTTCATCCCTTTTGCATTAGTTTAGTTTGCATTTAGAGTCTTTTAGGTTGCATTTTCATATCATTTAGCATTTCAGGTGCAGAGTGGAGCATAAACTGAAAAATGGATCAATTGGAGCAACTTAGGAGCAAAAATGCATAAAGTCCCGGATTGTGGAACAACCAGCGGTCAACAACACCAATCACACTGACCGGTGCAACTCATAAATGCTTGATAGATACTCAGTACCGGTCAGCCGAGACTGGTACCTACACCGGAACGGTTTACACGGACGAGACAGATGATTAGTACCGGTCAAGGAGTGACCGGTACCACAATCCGGGAGGAACAATGAAGAAAAGACAGATGATTTAGATCGGTGGCCAATCTAGACTCGGATATGAAGCAGATACCAGTCACGTGTATCGATCAACCTGACTGGTACAGATCCCGCGTTTTTACAAAATCCAATTCATTTCCCTTTGTGTTGGAGACTAAGTATAAAAGGGAAAATGAAACTCAAAAACCTAAAGTTTTATTTATTAAGTTTTCAGCTTTATCAATTCTGTCTTAAATTTCCTCTCTAGTTTTCTTTGAAGAACATTTTGTAAACTCAATTTCTATTGAGATTTACATTTACATTTACATTTTCCTTTCTCTGATTTATTGTTTATTGCTTTTGATTCTTTATTCTATTCTTCTATTCCTTCTCCCAAACCATGTCTAGAAACTACAAAAGTGATCTAAGCATGAGTTGTGAGTAGTTTTCTGTAGCTATGGAATGGGGTTAGGAAATGATAAATTTGGATTGCTAGAGATGGTTTAGGGCTGAATAGAACAATTGTCTTCTTCATATTTATGGGTTTAATGCTTGGATTTGATTGATCACCTTGTCCATGAACCTAGAGATTTTATTGTCTGAATGGTGTTCGATAGAATTCCCGAACTTAGTAAATGTGTTTATAGTTGATTATTTCCAAGAGATTGTTTAAGCATTGGCTAATTGTCGCATGAAATTATATTCATTGCTTCTTGATTGTGTGAATTGCCAAGAGATTGTGTAGTTTGAATAATTAGGAAAGAGGTTTCTATCACGAGAGTGGATTACCCTGAAATTGATATTCCTAGACATATGATAAACCTGATTGAGTGTAATTGAACCATCAATGGCATGAAAATGACTGCCCAATTTGATTGCTCTGGTCCATTAGCTAGTTCTATTTATGGATTTGATTTTGTTAAGCATTGTTGACTTTACAGTTGAATTTTTCTGTTTGCCTTATTCATTTAGTAGTTTTAGAAAGAGAGAAAGCAAAGGGGCAGCTGATCTTTGGTAGGCCATTCATGGCATCTACTCAAGCTGAAACCAGCATGAAGAAAGCGAAGTTCACTTAGGACTTAGGAGCTTTTGACATTCAGAAATATGATCCAACGCTCTTGTCGAGGAAAGACAAGCAGAGAGCTCAGGTCTTTGTGCTCACATATGAAGAAGACGATGATGGAGATGTGCATGATGAGTTGTTCGGTTAAATGGATGAAGATGAGAGTGATGAGGAAACCGATAGGGAATCGTCTGATGAAGACGGTGGGGTTATCGAAGATGAGGATCTCCCAGATGAGGTAATAGAGGATTCACAACCTGACTTTGGATTGTACAAGATCCCAGGGAGCATCTATGGACGCAACATAGACATTGATGTATGCGCCACTCGATCAATATACAATGGGATGACGAATGATCTTGCAGACCGAATAGAACTTGAGATAAGGGATCCACCATTATGAAACTTGGAGAAGTTAGTGGGCCCCGAGGTGCGAGCAATCGTTATGGTCAACGACAATGCAATCAAAATCTATGATGGATTTGTCTACACGTTACGACACGACCGTGACACTTAATCCGGAGACAAAAAGACCAACTCCTTATTTCCTTTTTTCAATTCAAAATTGTCTAACTATTGAAGGGAGCCAAAGACTAAAACCCTTGAGGACGTTTTTTATTTTAGTTTTTGTTGAGTTTTAAGTTTTTAGATCTAGTTTTCCTTCAAAACCTTTGTTGAGACCTTTCAGTGATTTTCTATTGCACTTTTCAGACTTCCATTATCTTTTGTGTTCTTATTGATTGCTTGCTATTCTCTTCTTCCTTAATCAATTTCCTACTCTCAAATCATGTCTAGAAGCTCACTAAGTGTTCTAGATATGAGTTGTGAGTAGTCCTCTTTAGCTTGTTGAATAGAGTTAGGAATAGGCTAAATGGATTGCTAGAAATGGTTTAAGGCTTAATAGATCTATCGTCCTCAATCTATTCATGTTCTTAATGCTAGAATAGGAGCGGCTAACCTAGTCTAGATCATAGGAATTTCATTACTCGAGAGGTGTTCGATAAAATGCATGAACAAAATGAATAGGTTGTTATTTGACTCTTCCCAAGAGATTGTATAAGATAATGACTGATTGTTGCATAGGATTGTGTTTAGTGCTTTTTAATTGTGTTTCTTGCCAAGAGATTGTGTAGTAGCATGTTTAGGAAAGAGATATTTATCACGAAAGTGAACTGATCTGAAATTGAAATCCTTAGACATAGGATAAACCACTTGAGTGAAATAAACCAACTAGCATGAGATTGATTGCATGTTCTGAATTCATTAATCCATGAGTTTTCTTATATTTGAATCTTTTAAACCGATATCGCTTGTTGGGACTGTTTAGTGACAAAAAAACTCTTTGAATCTGTTTAGACCTAGTACAATACTCCATAGGATTAGTGCATTATTTCCTCCTGAGTTGGTTCGATAACTTACTTACTCTATCTACATTGCTAAACTGAATGAACCCATCTGAGTGAAAATGTCAGCTTATCAATTGGCGTTGTTGCCATTTCAAGAGATAAAATAGCCATTAGCTTTATATGTTTGTTAGGGACTAAGCTTTTTATTCAGTTAGTAATCTCTCAATCTTTTGTTTGTCTATCTCAGGTGTATAACCACGCGATCTAATGGCACAAGTACTCTTCAACCGATACCTAAATATATCACAGCTTTAGAACGCACGAACAGGAGAATTCAAAGAGAAACAGAGAGATTAGACCAACAGAACCGTCTACGACAAGACCAAATGGCCGATCCTCAGAACAACAATGAAGGTGTTAACTTGGGCCAGTAGTTTAACCCACCACCACCACTAGCAAATGGACTTGTTCAGCAGAGGGCTGCTGCTGATGTAGAACAATTGTAGACACTTTTGAACCACGAGTGCATGCTGAAAGAGGAGGTATTCGACCACCACCAATGGACTGCAACAACTTCGATATCAAGTCGGGTCTCCTCAGGATGATTACTGATAATCAGTTCTATGGACTTGCAAGGGAGAACCCGATCAAGCATCTTGACTACTTTGACAGCATCTGCGGAACAGTGAAGATCAATGGGGTTTTCAGAAGATGCTTTCAAGCTACGTCCTTTTCCTTTCTCACTAGCTGGTGACTCAAAGGATTGGGAAAAAGGGCTGGAAAATGATTTCATCCATACTTGGAATGAGTGCAAGAAGGCTTTCTTGAAAGGTTTCTTTGCTGCGTCTAGGACAGCTGGAATCAGGGGTAACATATCAGGATTCAAGCAGAAGAATATTGAGTCTTTTGCTGAATCATGGGACAGGTTCAAGAGATACATCCTGAGCTGTCCTCACTCACCTTGGATTTGAACTTGAAAACCTACTAGGTACATTCCACAGAGGTCTGCTAAAAGAATATTAGATGATCCTCCACACTGCTAGTGGAAGTATTACACTCAGACATATGAGGAGGGTTCCCCGCTGATCGAAAAGCTAGCTAAGAGTGATGGATCACATGGAGGTGAATATGATCGGACTGTGCATCAAGCTTATGTTTCTTCAAGCAACACTTTCAAATCTGAACTAAAACAATTGAATGAGAAGATTGACAAGATGATACTTGGTCAAAGGGGTAATGTGAGTTTCGGTCAAATGGATGAAGATGAGAGTGATGAGGAAACCGATAGGAAATCGTCTGATGAAGACGGTGGGGTTATCGAAGATGAGGATCTCCCAGATGAGGTAATAAAGGATTCACAACCTGACTTTGGATTGTACAAGATCCCAGGGAGCATCTATGGATGCAACATAGACATTGTTGTATGCGTCACTCGATCAATATACAATGCGATGACGAAGGATCTTGCAGACCCAATAGGACTTGAGATAAGGGATCCACCATTATGGGACTTGAAGAAATTAGTGGGCCCTGAGGTGCGAGTAATCGGTATGGTCTACGAAGTTGCAATCAAAATCTATGATGGATTTGTCTACACTGAATTCTTCATCTTTCCTTCACATGATGATGATAATGGATGGATTGTTTTGGGAAGACCTTTCCTGAAGGATGCTAGAGCCATCATTGACTATGAGACCGTGTATATGACCCTTCAGAAGGTTGTCAACAATGCATATCCTGAGAATGATATGAAGCAGCGACTTGGGCATCCTTATATGCCCTGAGAGGGACCGATGATAATTGATGAGGTGAAGTTCGAATGCTCAATCAACTAGGAACAATTTCAACAATTGGAATGTTTGATTCGAGAAGATAGGAGAATGCTAGAGCGTCAAACTGAGGTTGGAAACAACCCATGCAGACATGCTTAGGTTAAACTGGAACCTCGAGAATCAAATGAATGAAGAAAAGAAAAAGCGAAGGGCTGAAATGAAGAAACTTGAAGAATGACTTCGCAAGTTTGAGTGCAACTCCAAGCTGAACTGAGAACAGTCAGCAAAGTCAAGCTAAGTGACTATAAACAAGTTCACTTGGGAGGAAGTCTCATGCATATCCTTGTCTGTATCCTTTTTATTTTTTTGAATTTTTTCCGTTTTGTTTTAAGTTTCTGGACTTGGTGTTTATTGATCTCGTTTTCCATGCTTGGCGATCCTTGCGATGTTACTCAGATATCCAGGTTAACATCTTGGCCAATTCCACTGGTACTGAAGCCGGTACGGTGCGAGGATCGAACTAGACTCAAGGGTGACTTAGAAGTGAGAAAGTGGTTTTCCAGAAGGGCTACACCGGTGGTGCGACCAGCGTAGACCTTCGGGAACCACCTGAACGAAGACATCGGTCAACCTACACTGGTGGTGCGACCGGCGTAGACCTTCGGGAACCACCCAAACGAAGACACCCAGAGGAAGTATGTTGTGACTTACCCAAGATTCAAGAAGCTCACTGCCCTTGTCATGAGAAACACCGATGCTTCTGAGGGTTGCATGGAAGAGGGGTCTACGAGTTGCGTTGAGCCTGCACTCACCTATGGTAGGAAATCTAAAAGTGCAATACCGGAAGAACGTGAGTATGAAGAAGCAGCTCTCAGCCTACGAGTCGCGTGAGAGACGCCCTATCGCTTCACCTCTTCCTTATGACTCTTATAACGAACTCCTTGACTACTACTCTGAGGAAGAGTTCGACCGCAACACTCGCTGGATGTGATGCATCTAGTTTTTGATTTTTCTTATTTCTGGTCTCTTCTTCTGAGTTCAGACACACATAGACTATGTTGTTTAAGTTTGGGGGAGAAGCCACCTTTGGACTTATGTTGTTTATTGTTTTGTTTTATCGAGTTCCATGCATTGCATTGTGAATACTTAAAATTTATAAGAAAAACAAAAAGAATCGAAAACTTTTAGAAAATACAAAAAGAAAATTGTTTTCATTCGGGTTTTGCATTTCTGATTGCATTGCATTTTATTTTAGGATTGAGTATCATTTAGCTTGCATTTCACGTTTTCAAGAAAGAACCAAAGCGTCTTCACTCTAGATCATCGATTTTGGCTTAGTAGTCTCGAAAAGTCTTGAAGTTTAAAGCAATATATCTTGATGTTTAAAAAGCTAAGTCCATTGTCTGTGAAACTTGCTAGCTTAGGATTGTTTTCAATATGATATGAGTTTGAATCGTGAAATTTAAATTAGCATAATCAATTGTTGCACTTGGTTTTCATGGTTTCTCCCATTTCACGAGATTGAGCATTTTAAACCGAAACACCTTTAGCCCAAATCGGTTATCCTCACCTTAAGGATAATACCCCTCGCCCAAAGAACCCTAACGTCAAACACTTGTGAGTTTTCATTGTTCTTGCTTTAAGTGATAATGATTTTGCAAAAACCTGGAAGTATAGAGAGCGACATTTGAGAACATTTATGTGGGTAGCCTATGTAGAATAAGCCTTGGAACTGAATTGGAAATGCTTGGTTAGCTCTAGGTCTTGATGTTTTCTGGTTATGGGTAGAATAAGTTGATGACTGATGGAAATGGCTTGTTTGAAAAAGAGGAAAAAGAAAAGAAAAGAAAAGGATGGAAACAAAAGAGATGGAGAAGAAACCAAGGAAAAGGAGAAAAGAAAACCTTAAAGGATAAATTAGAATGAAGAAAAGGGATTGCTCTATTCTAAGTAGAACAAGAAAAGAAAGGGCTAGTGCTTAAAAAGAAAAAAATAGAATGCAAAGAAGAAACAAATAATCAAAGAAGAAAGAATGGAAAAGCCTAGAAACAAAGAACAAGAAGAGTCTAGCAACTCTAGAAAGAAAGAAGCATCCCTTAAGGTAGCAAAAGATTAGTGAAGATGTTAGAAAAAATATAGGATTGGGTAGACTTAGGTGCAAAGATATGGGGAAAATAGATGTTTGATTTTGTATGCTCCATTGCTCATGTCTTGCGTGATTTTGCTCTAATCTTTTCACTCTGCGAGAGAAACCATATTACAACTAACATTCATGCTATGAGTGGAACTATCTTTTTCGCATTGGAGTCCCTATTCTACCGAACTGATTGAAACCTTAGGCATTCATTTGATCATGTTTCACTCTTGTTTAAATTGAATGTAGGAAAACATCATAGGTTTGTTAAGTGGATAGACTTGGCACAGTTATAACAGCGGACGGTAATGATGCTTGAATGATGAGATGAGTAGTTATGCTAGGTTGAAAACGCTCTCATCGACGACTTTAGGTTGCTTGGTTCTTGTTTTTCAAACCTCGACCCTTGGCTTATACATTATTTTGCTTGAGGGCAAGCAAATGATAAGTTTGAGGGAGTTGATGTGTGTGCATTTTGATAGTTTTATCATTCGTCTTTCATTAGATTATGATGCATTTTCGAGTCTTCTAGCTTGCATATTGCATATCATTACTCATTTCAGGTGCAGAGAAGGCCAAGGCGAGGAACCGAGCAAAAAGGAACAAAACAGAACATTTTAGAGAGGAAAAACGGCTAAGTACCAGAACCGAGCACTCACACCGGTCTTGCATCGGTGTGGATCACACGGCGGAACCAGACAACTCACGCCAATCTCAACACCGGTGTCACCACCGGCGCACCTCCCACAGACGAGAACAGACACCAATACTGGTGTCACCACCGGTGTCACGACCGGCACCCATCTCCAGGGAGGACCAGGGATTAAGGACCAGTCATGTAATTCAACGCACCCCCGTCCGGTGCACACGTGCAACGGTCCGGGCACGTCACGACACGACCGACACACTTAATCCGGAGACAAAATGACCAAGTCATTATTTCCTTTTTGAATTCAAAATTGGCTAACTATCTAAGTGAGCCAAAAACTAAAACCCTAGAGGACGTTTTTTATATTAGTTTTTGTTGAGTTTTGAGTGTTTAGATCTAGTTTTCCTTCAAAACCTTTGTTGAGACCTTTTGGTGATTTCTATTGCACTTTTCAGACTTCCATTATCTTTTGTGTTCTTATTGATTGCTTGTTATTCTCTTCTTCCTTAATCCATTTCCAACTCTCAAATCATGTCTAGAAACTCACTAAGTGTTCTATATATGAGTTGTGAGTAGTCCTCTTTAGCTTGTAGATTAGGGTTATGAATAGGCTAAATGGATTGCTAGAAATGATTTAAGGCTTAATAAATGTATCATCCTCAATATATTTATGTTCTTAATGCTATAATATGAGTAGCTAACCTAGTCTAGATCATAGGAATTTTATTGTCTGAGAGGTGTTCGATAAAATGCCTGAACAAAATGAATATGTTGTTAGTTGACTCTTCCCAAGAGATTGTTTAAGATATTGACTGATTGTTGCACATAATTGTGTTTTGTACTTTTTGAATGTGTTGCTTGCCAAAAGATTGTGTAGTAGCATGTTTAGGAAATAGATCTTTATCACGAGAGTGAACTGATCTGAAATTGAAACTCTTAGACATAGGAAAAACCACTTGAGTGAAATAAACTAACTAGCATGAGATTGATTGCCCGTTCTGAATTCCTTAATCCATAAGTTATCTTATATTTGAATCTTTTAAACCGATATCGCTTGCTGGGACTGTTTAGTGACAAAACAACTCCTTCAATCTGTTTAGACCTAGTAAAATACTCCATATGATTAGTACGTTATTTCCTCCGGAGTTGGTTTGATAACTTACTTACTCTATCTACATTGTTAAACTGAATTGAACCCATATGAGTGAAAATATCATCTTATCATGATACGAAAAGAACCATCTATCTTTGGTTTCAGTTTGGAATTCCTCTCTTTAGGGAATCTTTCCTTCCTTGGGTGAATCCAAACTTGATCACCCGAGTCAAGTTTTACCGCCTTTCTTCCTTTGTTCGCATACTTGGCATATAGTTCGGTGTTGTGCTCAATATTTTTCCGAGCCTTCTCATGAATTTTCTTGACCAGATCAGCCTTCTTCTTTCCATCTAGACAAAATTAATGGTGATAAATCCATTCGTGAAAAGGATTAAAACCGTAAACAATTTCAAACGGTGAAAACTTAGTAGCATAATGCATCGCATGATTATAAGCAAATTCTACATGAGGCAAGCATTCCTCCTAAGATTTCAAGTCACTTTTAACTAAAGTTCTAAGCAATGTAGACAAAGTATGGTTAAGAACTTCAGTTTGACCTTCAATTGACGGATGACATGTAGTAGAAAATGACAACTTAGTTCCTAGTTTAAACCATAACATTTTCCAAAAATGACTAAGAAACTTAGTATCACGATCATAGACAATGTTTTTAGGCATTCCATGTAATCTAACAACATCCCTAAGGAAAAAATTAGCAACATTCAAAGCATCATCCGTTTTATGACAAGCGATAAAATGTACCATTTTCGAGAACTTATCGACCACAGCGAATATAGAATCCTTACCGGTCTTGGTTCGAGGTAATCCAACTACAAAATCCACTGAAATATCAGTCCAAGGATGTACATGAATAGGTGGTGGAGTATACAAACCGTGGGGTTGGACTTTGGACTTAGCATGTTTACAAGTAACACATCGATCACAAACGCGTTTTACGACTCTGCGCATATGCAACCAATAGAAATGATCCTGCAACGTCTTAAGGATTTTAGAAACACCAAAGTGTCTCATTAATCCTCCTCCATGAGCTTCCTTGACTAATAAACATTTCAAAGAACCATTAGGCACACAAAGACGATTTTCGTAAAATAAAAACTCATTTTGCCTAAAGTAATGGTTACTCGCAGTTTTCTCACAAGCCCAATTATTGTATGAATGGCTCTTTGAACTCATGATCAGTAGCATACAACTCTTTTAATTGTTCTAACCCAATTACTTTAGAACTCAAATTAGAGAGAATAGTGTACCTTCTTGATAATGCGTCGACTCCAACATTATCCTTACCTTTCTTGTACTTGATTGATAAGAACGATTTTAATATGGATTAGAAATCGGCTGTCAATGTATATATAGTGGTAAGGTGGGTAGTATGTGTTTAACCAACTTGGGGGGTGATAACGCACTAGTTCTGTGATGCTAATTCGCTAAGTCTAGGTTGGAATCGATATGGGTTGTCTGTCACTAACAATCCTATCTAGTATAGTAACGAAATTGCAATTAATATAAAAATTAACTGAAAGGTTAACAGCAACGAAGAAGATATAAATTCAATAAATAAAGCAAGCATATGGACCAGGGCAATCAAAATGGGCAGTTTATTTTCATGCTAGTAGATAGTTTAATTCACACAATTAAGCTTATCTTATGTCTAGGAATTTCTAATGTAGATTAACTAACTCATGTGGTAGAAACTCTTTCCTAATCATGATTTCTAAACAACCCCTTGAAAGAAAACATAATATGGAAGCATTAAGTACAATTCCATACAACAATCAATCAGACTTAAACAATCCCTTGAAAAGACTAGATTGACAACTTATTCACTTATTCAGGCATTCTGTCGAACACTTTTCGGGCGACAGATTTCCTAAGATCTATATTTGGTTTGCAACTCCTAATATTTTGTTTTTGTCAACTTTGCAACTCCTAATATAGCATTGAGTTTATTAATAAGATGAAGATAATTAGGTTCCACCACTAAACCATTCTAGCAATTTAATTCTACCCTTTTCTAACCCTAATCCATAGCTATAAAAGACTACTCACAAATCATGTCTAGAACACTTTTTGAGTTTCTAGACATGATTCAGATCATGATTCAAAGAGAGAAATGAAATCAAAGCAGTAAATAATTGAAGACAAGAACCAGAGAGAAAAGAAATGCATAGAAGGTAAAGCTCATAACTAAAAAGGTGTTCTTCTTTAACGAGAAGTTCTTAATCTAAAAACTGAAAGCCAGAAATAATTAAAAACTACTGACTACTAAAAAGAAAGACTAGGGTTTTAGTTCATTTTGGCTTCGTTTATATAGTTAGCCAAAGTAGAAACACAAAAACAACTTGGTTTAGTTCGGTTTGAATTAAAACGTGGAAGTGATATCGGTCAGACCAACCAGTATGGGTGACCGATATTGTTCTTTCGTGTGGTGTCTGATTGGTCCTCTTTGTTCGCAAGTTCCTGTTGATTTATACCGGGTAGAATATCGGTGTGTTGGTGACCGGTCTTATTTGTCCGCAAGTCTCTTTGACGTGCACTGGTATATGGCACTGGTCTGATATGATCGGTATGATGCTGCGGAATCTGATACTTAGGCATTTATGCTCCTTTATCCTTCTTTCTTGATCCATTTCCTGAATAGTTTTATCTCTGCACCTGAAATCACATAATGTGCGTTTATTAAGATTAACATAAAGATTTTTTCTAATATGCTTAAGATGCTCATCTAGACTTTTGTTATAGATCAGAATGTCATCAAAATAAACCACAACAAATATGCCAATGAATGATCTAAGCACATGATTCATTAAACGCATAAAAGTACTAGGTGCAAACCAAACGGCATTACTAACCATTCATATAAGCCATGTATCGTTTTAAACGCGATTTTCCACTCATCACCTTCTTTCATTCTAACTTGATGATAACAACTTTTTAAATCAATCTTAGAAAGTATGGTGGAACCATGCAACTCATCAAGCATATCATCTAAACGAGGTATAGGATGTCGGTACTTTACAGTGATTTTGTTGACGACACGACAAGCAACACACATTTTCCATGTACCATCTTTCTTTGGTACAAGTAACACCGGAACAGCATATGGACTCATGCTTTCACGTATATGTCCCTTGCTCATGAGCTCATCTACTTGTCGTTGTAACTCTTTAGTCTCAACCGTATTGGTACGGTATGCGGCTTTGTTCGGTAGTGAAGCTTCGGGCACAAAATCGATTTGATGCTCGATTCCTCTTATAGGTGGTAATCCATGTTGACTATCCTCTGGGCACACATATGATTTTCTTACCGTTAAACACGAAAGAATGTTTGTTGGTAAATCCATCGTGTATAACTTTGCGATTTGATTGCCATGGACGCCCTAAGAGGATATGACTAGCTCCCATAGGTAATACATCATAGATAATATCATCTTGGTACTTGCCAATATTCATTGGTACAGTGACTTTATCATGAACCTTCTTTCACCACTTTCGTTGAGCCATTGTAGTTTGTACGGTCTTGGATGTTTTCGAACCTTTAGACCTAATTTTTCAACCATACACATACTGGACACGTTAGTGCAACTTCCTCCTTCAATTATGAGGCAACATACCTTGTCCTTAACTAAGCAACGCGTATGGAACATATTTTCTCGTTGTATACGTTCCTCTTTCTTGGTTTGTATGCATAGCGTTCGTCTAGCAATAAGTAGTTCTCCTTGAATTGGTAGCTCCTCATACTCTCCCTCTTCAGAGCAGACCTCATCCTCACTCTCTTGATCAGGCTGGATTTCTCCATTATCTATCAACAACTTTTTGTTAACACATTCATTCGCAAAATGACCCATACTTTGGCATTTGTAGCATCGAATGTGTGTTTTTTTTACTGGATAGACAACGGGTTTTCCCTTGATGTCACTCTTGATTTCTTCTTTAGGGTCAATAGTAAATGTCTTGACATCTTTTTGATAGCTTGGTTTGGTCTCCTTAGACTTGTACGAACTCGAGATAAAGTTGGATCGAGACGGCTTACTGCTTAGTTGTTGCTCAATGAGAATTGCTTTGTGTAACAAGTCCTCCATTTCAATACATGTTTGAAGCTTCAACTTGTCTTGAATATCCCTTTTAAGAACACCCATGAATCTCGCCATAGTAGCTTCACGGTCCTCTTGAATATCGGCCGTAAGCATAAGCATTTCCAACTCTTGGAAATATTCTTGTACTTTCATTCCTCCTTGGTTCAGCCTTCTAAGACGTTGATGTAACTCACGGTGATAATATTCAGGTACAAATCTTTTCCTCATCATGGTTTTGAGTTGATCTCAAGTGGCGATCAGTGCTTCATCAACTCTTCTTCTCGTTGTTACGTTTTGTTCCCACCATGTAAGAGCATAATCACTAAACTCTGTCACTACTATGTTAACCTTGCTGGCCTCAGAAGGTTGCCTACAATCAATAACAAGATCCATTTTTCCCCAATCGAGATACGCATATGCATCATTTCTACCGACAAAGGTTGACATTTTGAGCTTTATGTTATCAAATTGATGTCGGCTTTGAGGTACAAATTCTTCACTTCGTCTCCTTGGCTCTCCATCACTTCTCTGATAAATCAATTAACTACTTAGTAAATATCTTGATCTTCTTCAAATGCTTGAATGATGTTGGTGTAGCTTAGTACGGCTTCATTCTCCTTTTCTTGAGTCTTCCCTAGAATATCCTCCATGATCTTGACGAGTTCCTTTGCTTTGCTTCTCATGATCGCTCCATTCGGTATCTCCAATGTCATGGAAATGTCTTGAATCTCCGTTGTTCCAAAATCAGATTGTGAGCTATCAAGGATCACATCACAAAGGGTCATTCGAACCCTATAAATACGAAGTATTCAGACTGATTTGGGTATCGATTTACCTTGGGATAACTCACGACAAACACATAAAAACACATCTAAACACAAGGCAAATCGAGAACAAAGTATCAAGGCGAGTAAGGGTTGAAGAAGGCAACAGAAAATGGATCCTTCGACGACCTAGAATAAGTAAAAAGGCAAGGGTCCAACCAATGAAGATCGTGTATCTAGGGTGAGTGATGGAACGACTAGGCTTTAGCATGGATAATCGGTTAATTCTGATCGGATTCATGACTAAGTGTTGAAAGTGTGCATCATTTCTCTTAAACTGGATCGGCTTCGCAGACTCGTTGATCTAGGGACTTAGGCCTAAGGCCAGTCCGGTCATTCGGTATGGAAGGGTTGCACGAGACTAAGTCTCGTGTCAGAGTGGCTAGACAAATATTGGAAATCGTGGAAACCATGCCGAGTCGGGAAATTGCGAGGCTCAAGTGGATTTCAATCTGGGAACCAAATGAATCGTGAATGAACCCATGGGCGTAATGGACAAATGGGTTGGATCCGATCGTTCATTCTTAGTATCAGTTGTGCCTCTTGACTAGTCGTAGTCTCGATCGGGACGAGTTGACTGCAACGTACCATAATGTCGAAGCAAAGTCGGCCTTAAGTGTTCACAGGCGTTTTGAGGAGGGTTAGTAAGGCGTTAAGTCATTGGCTTGACTGATCTAGCAAATTGATTGAACAAATCAGTCGCGATTGACAGTTTTGACCGAAGTAGGGTCATTAAGGGAAAAGGGCAGAACGGTCGTGTTAATCGGGCTAAGGACTAATTCAGTCCGAAGGTTTGTGGAAAATTGGGTAAAGAACTTAGAACGAACCCATTCATAAATCTACATAAACTGAAACCACACTCACTAAGTTAATCTTGGATTACTTATGTTCACTTGATGGTCTAAGAACTAAAAGTGAACGTAGAAAGAGTTTGGCCGAGTGAACTTGTAACAACCCTGAATCAGGCCATTGACCGGAAAATTTCAGTTTGGCCGAGGGATCCTGTTTTGGCGGAGCAGGAATGATTTTTGGCCGAGCAAGATCAGTTTTGATCGGACATAACATTTTTGATCGGACATAATCAGTTTTGATCGGACAGAATAAGTTTTCATCAAGCTGATCTTGTTTCATCGAATCAAATCGGATTCTGGTAGAGGGAATTCATATTTGGATGGATCATGAAGGATCTTGGCCGAGCCAAGGTTAAACTGATCGAACACTTGGTGAAAATTCGAGGAAAGAAAATTAAGTCATTTTATTAAAATGACTTAGTGACTACTCAGACATACCCAATGTTCTGTGGTGGCAGATTGGAAAATGTCACTAAACCTCTATAGGGGGTGGGTACTCTTGGGTGACTGAAGGTTTCTGATGGCTTGGCTTGGATAGCCCCTATGTGCGTTCTACCCACCCCTAACATGGATAAACCATATGATGTCAAGCCAATCAAGGATCTAAAAACTCTGAAAGATCTAGATCCAAGAACTTCGAAAGATCGAGATCAAATTGAGAAAAACCCTACGATTTATCTTGGATTTATCTGAGTTGGGATGATAGAGGCCTCGCGATGGGAAGGCATGAACAATGCCAGAGATCCATTTGATCGAGCTAAAATCTTTCATGACCGGAAGAAATAAGTGAATCAAGCTAAGTACAGTTGGATGATCGCATTGATCGAGCTGGATCAGCTGAATCAGTTAATATACTAGCTCAGTCAGCTGAATAAAGTGAAATACTAGCTCAGTCAGCTGGAACCGGCCAGATGGCAACAAAGTGTGTCACACGCATGAAGCATGCGAGAACAGTTATGGACGGTTTTGGATAAAGGGAGACGCGTCCTAAACGGTTAAGGGCAGTTAATATCGGCAGTTGAGATGGTTTCTTGGGCAAACACGCATAAGAATGAGACAGAAGTGATTTTCGTCATTCTCACGCGAACCAGAAACTCTTACTCACGGAATCGATTGAACAAAGGCATTCAAAGACAGAGAGTCCAAAGGAGAACGATAGGCTAAGTGTTGACGAAATCGATCAGGAAGGATTAAAGCATTTTCGGCATCATCAAGCGGACAATCCAAGAACTCGAATCCGTTTGTTAAGGTGAGTGTGTGATCGATGCTAAGGCACGGATTCAGGCTATCTAAACCGAATTCTTGCTTGATTCCTTCTTTTTAATTGATTTTCTTGATTGATTGCTTGTCTTCGTCATACTTCACATTCTACATCGTGGCTTGGTTAAGTCGAGGAATCACGGCCGAATGGTGGTTTTTGGATCAGATCGAGTGATGGAATCGAGGGAGAATCGATTGAAACTCGACTTGATCGGGACGAACCAACCAAAGGCGTGTTTTGTCTCGACTAGGGCCAAGGGTCGGATCGGTTAAGCCGATATCCGAGATTAAGGGAAAACTAGAGGGATTAATCGATCTCTATAAGATTAACTAGTTGGGGCGGCCAAATTCACTAAGTATTATCAATACTTACGCCTCCTTGTTATTTCAGGAACGGATGGTGATCGTGGGAAGGATAAGGGCGCGCGGGACTGAAGACTAAGGAAGGATAGATGGTGGATGTTCAGATAGCTTATAGGTCAATAGACTTGTAATAGTCTATAGCGAACTTAACAAGTTGTAATGAATCTATTGTGATATAAATAAAGCACTCGTTCCTAATAAATCTCTAAATGGCTTACTGTCTAGTATTGAATCACGGAATTGAATTAAGGATCGAACCTAAGCATGAACCATTAAGTCGAATTATCTTGTTGGTTTGGATGAAACGACCTCATCGGATTTAGAATCCGGGATATGACGTTTCGGAACTCCTTAAGTCGGGGAAGATATGTGATGAAGATAGACTGATAAAGACCATACTCTTTAATTGTCTATAATACAAAACAATATACTATTCTATACCATTGTTTTTTTTTGTCACCTATTCTATACTATTCATCAACTCAATATACCGCAAAATGTTCGAAGTGTAATAAATTCTATTTTAATTCATTTAATTTTAGATTTGGTATATGGTCGATTCATAAAAGCCTCGTATTAAAAAAATGTTTTTACTTCACTAATTGTTATAACTGTCACACACATAAACCAAAATTGAACCCCATGAGATTTAAGACTATTTTCTTTGGTTCAAAAATCGCAAGCGGCGATTCTAGCAAGTGAAGTTAGTTCTTCAAATTCGTCATAATTAGATCAATTTCAGGTAAGTGGAAACAGAATTATGATTCTAAAGTCATTCCCAAGATAACAATAATATTTTTTTCCTTGAAACTTAAGAGCTAAGTAAGGCCAATTATGATTCTAAGATCAATCAATCTAAATCAACAATACATGAACTAGTTAGTTTTTTTTTTTTTTTGTAAATAGGCAAATATATTCCAAAAAAACAGAGTGATTACAAAGAATCAGATACAAAGCAGCTTAGTGATCTAACTCATAGAGGATGATAGAGACTTCCAAAACAAAAAGACATGACCTTTGAGAAAATAGCAGCAGCTAGCTAAGTAGGATAAGCAAACCAAGCCAGCAAAAGAGCATTGAAGTTTTTACGGTTCTTCCTAGCGAGGAGAATATCTCTAACCATACGATCAAGAACAAGGGAGAGAGCTTGCGTTGATCTCGACGTCGACCAGTGCAGCCGTTGGTTTCTTTCTTGCCAAAGGAGATAGACAGTTGCTTGAGATGTTGTCCGCTTCAGAGTTTGTGAGAGATTTGGGGTTCGAGTTAATAACCAAGTGATTAGGACATCCCAATTATGAAAAGGGAGCATGGGTTGACCAAGTCTCCTCAGAGTATAGGTCCAAAGACCTAACGAAACATCACAATGCAGCAGCAAATGATCCCTTGTCTCCTCAAGCCGAGCATATAAGCAGCAGATTATAGGAACTGTAATGCCCCAGCCAGCTATCCGAGAACGAGTGAGCAAAGCTACCCTTCACGGGCCGGTTCAAGAACTCAATCATG